>OX388329.1:7228484-7314783 GCA_947579605.1 Athripsodes cinereus
GCATTATGTACTAGACTTGATAATAAGAATAATAATATTATTTTGTTTCACTCCATATAAATTTAATTAATTAATTAGATATTTGAGGATCAATAAAATTATGCACCTGCAGCTGGCAATGAAATATCAACAACCTACAAGCTATTACTAATTCCTTCCAGTTTTACATTTGAACTATTCGGCAGAACACCCAATAATTGACTTAATATTCGGCATTCGGCCGAATAGTAAAAATGTTGCCGAATAGACAGAATACCGAATAGTTGCCTAATGTTCTTGCATCTCTAGTAATTTTAGCAATATAGCGCAAGAGATTAGACCCTTAATAAGTAAATATGTGTTATATTTGATAACAATGCGGACACATCACTCGTGTTGAAATGTAGATAGATTATAAGTAGGTAGATATCTATGGATGTATGTACCTAAGAATTACAGTAAAATAATAAATGATAAGAAAAATAGGTACATAGTTCATAAAATTTAGGTTGGGCGTGTGTTTATTGAACTTCTTAATTTCTATTGAGAGATTTAATTTAAAAAAAATCTCCCATGAGTTTATGAATCCTTGTTCTAGTTGTAGCCTCAATGGCTCTTTGGATATGTATTATTTATTTGGTCATATTATTTAAACATCCTTTTACAAAGATGCGCCACGCTTTTGTAAGAAAACTCTAATTTACTGCTTCTCAGAGAATGTAGGTCATACTTAATGAGAAAAATAATACCCACTGTGCAGACAGAATACCTATGGCTTTATTCTTTATTAAATTCTATGTACCTACCATAGAACTTCACTACTGCAAGTAATTATTAAACTGTAACGATTACTTCAGTGTTAGTATATGGAGATTTATTCTGGCGTCAAAGTGATCATGTCGTTTAAAAAGAAATTAAATTGCATATTGCGTGTGCGTCATCAGATGACAACTTCACTTCAAATAGATTAAAGAGGAAGCTCTATTGTGAACCCTATTATAAATATTATAATTACTGTGTCGCGAGGATATTGCATGTTGGATGGTGTGATCGTCACAAATGAATCTGTGAATCATCATAGCATTATGTAAATATATTTAGATTTACAAAAATGTGATTGGGAATGTGATGCATCAAATGAAAATAAGCGCTCTCTCCACATCCTTAACATTTTAAAATCATAATTTTAGAAATGTCGTGGAAAGAAAAAATTCTATACACATTCTTAAACTTTTCTTGTATACCTCTGTGTCTGCGAGAGGAGGTGAATGGAGAGAGTTTTAAAAGAGGGCTGAAGACACACCTTTTTATATATATATATTCTTAATATATATATATATATTAAGAATAATATCTTCACTCTCGCAGGTGTGAAAATCCAGCTAAATGCGAAAACTTCGTTTAATATATATATATATATATAAAAGCATTATAAGGATCGAGAATAAGTTTTTGTAAAACGTCTCAGGAACCACAACAAATTTTATTTAAATGGATATTTTTTTAAGTATATCCATCGCTTAAAAATATTTAAGTAAGAGATGTGGCATAATTATATTTTAGTGTAGGGTAAAGCAAGCAAAGAGTACGCACTTAACAAACCTTTAATTTTAATAAATTTTATAAACAACTTACATTCAAACTATAACGACGTTATTGAACTATGACATTTTTGAAAACAAAATAATATGTTGTAAATGTATAAAAATAATAAAAAACATTAAAAACTAAGCATATAAAAAATGTCTCCCTGTGCGTACTCTTACCTACTATACTAGGAAAGAGTGCGCACGACTATTTCTTCATACAAGGTAAGAGTACGCACGACTATTTCTTCATACAAGGTAAGAGAACTTAATAATTTCAATTACACACATCACAATTAAAAGCTCCGAAGCCGACGTAATCGGTGCACTCATCGTGCCACCATGCTTCACACCTTGAACATTGAATCCAATCAACTTCAGGTGGGTCAACATATACCTCCATACAAAGAGAACAACGAATGACATTTTGACTAGCTTGAACATATGAACTATTTGATGATCCTTCAGCTGTTCGTTTTATTACTTTTTTCATTGTTTTTATTCGTAACTTCTCTGCTTTTTCTTTCTTCTTCTCTTCTTCTTCTTTTTTCTTATCTTCTAATTGTTTTTTGTAAGGAGAACTCGTGAGTACTTCAGATTTCTTTCTTTTTATATTTTGTTTTCTCTGTAATGTAGTTTTTGGTAGTGGGCGAATTTCAGATGGCTGGAAACAGGATTTTGACGTCATTTCAATGCTCTCAGTCACCTGTGAGGGGTTTATAATGGAGGGAACCGCCGCATCTTTCTGATTAATGGCATCAATGTTAGATGAAATACTTGAAGAAGGTGTCAAAATTTGCGGTTCTGGCAAATTTGTAACTTCTGAAGGAGCAAAGTCGGTATCGCTAAAAATCTGGTCGTTGTAAGGTCATATTCCACAACATTCAAAAGCTTTTT
The DNA here is from genome assembly GCA_947579605.1 of Athripsodes cinereus. NCBI lineage: Eukaryota > Metazoa > Arthropoda > Insecta > Trichoptera > Leptoceridae > Athripsodes > Athripsodes cinereus. The sequence continues at coordinate 7,230,947 of OX388329.1, forward strand.
TAGCTTTATCTATAGATGCCACCTTAGAATATGCAGTTCCAAATAATTGAGCGACCTGAAATTGTGTGATAGCACGTCCAGGATTAGTGACTTGCCAGTTATCACAGGCTACGGCATATGCTCTTTTCAATGGTCCAAAAAAGCCTGTATCCAGACTCTGCAGTCGGTGACTGGTATGTGGTGCCAAACTCAAAAGAACTACTCCAGACTCTCGAGCCGTTTCAATTGCAGCTAAACTCAAATGTGAAGAATGGTTGTCTAATATTAAAAGTACCGGTGCTTCTTTAGTTACTTTTACCATCTTAATGAAGTGTTGAAGCCATTCTAAAAACAGCTCAGAGTTCATGTATCCTGAATCGGATACTAAAAGTAATGAATCATCAGGAGCGCCTTGCATTAATTCCAACTTCTTGCGCTTACGTGGGAAAATCAATGCAGGTGGAACAAATAAACCAGAAGCACTCATACAACAAACTGCTGTCATAGTTTGGCCTCTTTCAGCGGAGACAATTTTACCCACATTTTTTTTACCTTCTTGTGCATAAATTTTTGGTAATTTATTGGGAACTGTTTGTAAACCAGTTTCGTCCATGTTAAAAATATGTCTTCCAACGAATTGGTAAGTAGCGATTAAATCTTTCAAATTTTTGAAAAATCTATCCACTTGTTCTCTGTTAAATCCAGAGGCACGCGCTAAGCTCGTTTTTTCAGGCTGTCTGAGACTCAGATTTTGCCTTCGTGCAAACTCTTCTACCCATGTTTTGCTTGCCTGTTTGGTTTCTTTGTTAAAGCGATGGTTAATTCCATTTTTCTCAGCTAATTCAAATGCAAATCTTCCTAAATCTTTCTTTGTCACTCCATAGAAATAGTTATCGAGTTGCCTACAATGTTCAGCCAATGCCTGTTCCATTTCATTAGTAAAAACTTTGTGAAATCTACCTAATGACAATGGGATTGAGCCTGATTTTAATCTTTTACGGAGAGTTGCTTCAGGAATGCCATAGGATTTTGCAATAGCTCTTTTGCTTTCCCCCTTCTCTATTCTTTCGTTTATTTCCTTCATATTTTTTTCATTGAAAAATAATTTTCTCTCTGTTTTTTTCGTGTATTTTCCCATTTTCTGCAAAGAGAAAACCATAAGATAAATCAATATAAAATATCTCAAACATGTAATGCGAAATACTGTCATACAAGCAAAGAGTACGCATGCGTACTCTTTGGGTGCGTACTCTTTGCTATCGGGTCAATTTGATGACATAAATTTTTATTAAAAAAATAAAACTCAGTATCAAAAAATAAATGCACGAAAACCAAAGCCAGACTATCATTAAACAAGTAAAAATAATACTCACTGTTATTGTAGCAATCCAACTCTTGTAGCAAACAAGTTATTTTGACTGATTTTTAGATAAAAACTACAAAAAAACAAAAAAATTATTTTGTACCAAGACGTATTCCGACACGTGCGTAAACAAGTCGCCTAGTGACAGTTCACATCAAAGACAACTGAATGTGATCCCAGTATTGCCAACATAGAATTTTTTTTCGAAATAAATCACGATGCGTACTCTTAGCTTGTGCGTACTCTTTGCTTGCTTTACCCTATTGTGTAACTGAATGCCCGAGTATATTTCGAATTGCAAACGTTGTCCATGAACACTGAAATCGATCAATTAAGCCAGCTTAGAAACAATTCTTCCTCAAGATTTTGCACAATATTATATTAATTGGCATACTTGGTTTTCTAATCGAGATGTTTTTTTTTTAAATAATTTACCTAGTCTATTGATTTGTAAATAAATTGTCAATTTTCAAATTTGTAGCCGATGTGCGAAAACCAAAAAAGGAATTGTGTAGAAAATATTACAAATCTTACGTAGTATAACAGAGAGAAAACTCCCATAGACAATCACATAATGATTCAATAAAATTGAGCATTAGGATCATCACTTACAATAATAAAATCAATAATAACTATTATTGATACCTAATATATGAACACGCGACTCAAGTCGAAACAATGATAACCTTTTCATTAAATGTTTTACTTTGAGGTTCATTGCAAAATAAATCGATTGATGATAAAATATTGTTATTTTTAACACAAACAATATGCAACATTCATATTTGTTACATTGAATAATAATTAATGTTGCTACCTCACTTATTACTAATGTTATAAAACTGACACATTATATTTTAAAATTGGTAGCACGAACCTAATTTCATAATACGTGATACTAATATCGAAATGTAAATCCTACTCGATATTTTGTAAATATGTTATTTTCATCATTCTAAGATAATATATATTATACAGTTAGGTACGTTAAATTCAAATAATTATTTTTTTAGCACTACAAAATTATCAATCCATTCATACCATCACATGTGGGGTAGTCAGCAAAATAACAGCATGTAATAAAAATGCAAGACGTCATCTCTGTACCAAAAAATTTAATGTATTCAGGGGGGGGGGGGTGACGGATGGCATAGGTTCTTAAAATGTCTCATACGGAATGTTTTACCTACAACCTGCCTTTTACGAGAGACTCAAAAGCTTACATCAAGAATGAGTAGGATACCTATTATTTGCCGGGGACTTCAAGAAAAAAATTATAGGTGCATTAGGTACTAAAATAATTAGACTAGTCGATTTTAATTAGTTTTTATTCATATAAGACATTTTGAATATTATTAAGTTTATGGATAAAGTTTTTCAATATGGGTGTGTTCTGCGATGTGTTCCGCGTCGATATTTTGCTCTCTTTATTAGAAGCTCAAACGTCAAACACTAAGTAAATTGGAAATCAATAAATCACCACCGCTGGAATTCAATGAAGTGCTTATATTATAGGTATTAGGTACACATAATAAACCGTACTTACAATATTATAAAAATGGAAAAACGGTTATTCGAAATATGTTATACTGCTGTAAATGACTAACAGAGATTAGCGCTGTTTCGACAGATTAAAATTATTATCTATAAAAATGTCAAACGTGTTTCGGGCATAATGAACATGGTTGCAATTTTAAAAATACATTATAAAACAATATTCACATTTTAATTTTTAAATAGAATATTTTCATTTTAACAAATGCCAATTAAATTTATACTATACTACTATACTATACCCTCACGCCACGTCCCATGAGGGGTAGGCAGAGAGAACGGAACGCAATATAGATCTATCCGTACATACTTCTTTCGCTTCCTCTACATTCATCCAGTTTCTGATTTCTCTTACTCAACACGCGGCTGACCTTAAGAATTTGGTCCACGTGATCAAGCCACGTGGTTCTTATCTTAGACGTCCGCGCTTCCTCACACCCCTTCTTTCAGATAAATAATACATCCAATTAGATTTAAATTTTCTATAATTGATTAACACCCAACTATCATTTATTTAGATGGATAAAAAGTTGGTATTATGTGATATTGCAATAAATAAATGTGATGTTGTATTGTTTGGTTTCTAATGTGTGTTTGTATTTTTTAAGGTTGTTTTACATAATGTAATCATATTATGATTATGTTAAGTTTTTTGTGATTTGTGACTTTTTGTCAGCTTTATTGTTATACAATAGGTTCTCATACCGTATCAATAAATAAATTTACATAATATCTGTATTCTCGTACAATGGTTAATACACAAATTTGAATTTTCAGTATGATATTGAGTGGGTACTTATGCCGTAGAACAATTTGTTTAATAAGTCAGGGACGCGTCTAGTTATATTCAGGTTTGAGTAGGTATGCATTATCTTAGTGAGTAGGTATGGCTGAATTGGTACCTATAACTACAATATTATAGAGTAGAGTTAACTAGATAATATACATACATACATACATACCATCACGCCGCTTCCCTCGCGGGGTAGGCAGAAAGGATCGAGCGCCACTTCCTTCTATCCTTGCATACATCTTTCGCTTCCGTCACTGTCATACAATTCCTCATGCATGCTCTCCTGTTCAATGTGCTCAACACGTGACCGTCCTGTAGGATTTGATTTAAATGATCTTGCCATTTAATCCTCGGACGTCCGCGTCTCCGAGCACCATTCCTCTCAGCCAAATATATCTTCTTAGTCATTCTGTCCTCATTCATTCTTTCCACGTGCCCGATAATACTTTTAAATTAATCACGGATAATATTTATATAAAATATTATGCAATATTGTAATGCATTGTTTATATGTAATGCAAATACACACATTAAATAATTTTACAATTAATTCATAAAATAGATTGATCTTAAAATACCTACGATAATTTTCAAACTACGAGATCCACATTTTATAGCTGAAAAGCACGTGTAGATCATTTTGCTAAATCGTATTTTTGTTTTTTCGTTTTGAGAGGAAACACTTGAGAGATTAATAAATTATATAAATACTGATTTAAGTTTTAAATTGTATATGAAGTATTGTATAACTTTTAATTATGTTTTTATACATGCCACTAAAAGGGGCCTTTAATGGTTTATATATAGGCTTGAATTAATGGTCTTTCATGTATTGCTAAAACTGTATGTGTCGTGTAAAATTAATAGATAAAAATATATATTTTATACAGAAAAAGCTTTTTCGAGGAACACAATAAATTGACCAAAAATTGGCGAATTATAAGCCATGATAATAGCCTTCTCAGGATCGTCGTATAAGAATCTTTGATTATAGAGAAATAAATCTAATATGCATGAAATTATATAAAATATAAATATTATCTAAACTACCTTTCTAAATTAATAAACATCTTGATTGGAGAATCATGTTTACACAATGTAACATTGTGCAAATTCGCATTGAGAAAACAAACAAATTAGACTGATTACTTATCGATATATTCTGACGTAGAATAACTGATTTAGCCAATCATTATAATAAAACAATTTAATATTACGGACTGAAATATTCAGAATATTGGATAACTTTATCGTACATTTTATAATTATTATTATTGTACTTATCGCTTTGCATGCTACCGAAATAAGTTCAAGAGCAAGTTTACACGCAATGTGCATTGTTAGCAACAGAGTACAATGTACATAATGTTATGCAATATATTAATAAACATGTGCCTTCTCATTGTGTAATATTATAATGACCAAAGCTTCTACACACAAAACATCAGACCATGGTAACTTGTTTCATGCAAAAATATATGCGCATACTTAAGTGCTTATTATTCCACACCATTCAAAGGATTTCCAACACTAAATTTACTAAGCATACAAAAAGAAACCCTTGATAAAAAAGCCTGACAAATAATCGTACTGCTTATTTAGGGGTTAGTTGGAAGATATCGCGCTTCTGCGATAAATTCGCCCATTGCACAAATTTATTTGTCTGGTTCTACAATATCTATACAATATCTATATCTATATTTTAATAATGTTTGTTTTTTTTGTGCAATAAAGGTTTTTATTATTATTATTATTTACATTTTAAAGCGGATGTTGGTTTTAAATTATGTCCAATGGAAAGACATCTCCATACGATTCTTTATATTGTATTTATTTAGTCCATTATAATACAAATTTATCACGTAACACTCATATCAAACTTTCATCTAAGAGTAATTTTAATACTTAAATATCAAAGAAGTTAAAATATACTTAAGCCTTAATACCTTATCTGTCACAAAACTATCAAAACTGTAAGTTTTACAACATTCAATGAGAAAAAAAGAATATTTATAAAAATCAAAATTTAATATAGACTATTTTATCCACATCTTAATTTCAGTTAGTAACTATAATAATAATATATACCACTTCCTAGTGATATAATATTATATCCTAGCACGATTATTCAATTTATATCTAATGCACATAATATTAAATTTAAGCCCCTTCGCTTTGTGAAATAAATAAGTACATACATACATTTATTATTAATAAACTCAATTTATACTTGAGTTGCAGACTTATGTATCTAACCTATCCATATACTATGAGAGTAGGTACTACAAAATATTATATTGGTTTATTGTTAACAACTGACCTTCCATGTAATTCCGGTCATGAACGTTTTTAAACGAGTGAATTAAATGGCCAACAGTATTGTATTACAAATAATTGTCTAAAATTTCAATAAAAAAATGCTCTCGAATGTCGTATGAAGGTAAATTTGATTTTACAAGTAGGTTTTTTACTTGCATGTATTAAACATAAGCACATTTGATAGAGTGTGCATATGTCAATATTTGGTCAGTTCTAAGACAAATATTCCATGAAAACTACTCACTTGTTTCTTAAAATTATAGACACTAGTTTAAGCCTGATCAAAAAGTTTCTGGCGTATTTTCAATACTGAACACCAACTGCTCATCGAAAAATTTAAAAATAACAGTACGGAATAAAAAATTATAATGAAATATTCATTTTAATCTGTAATATACGTAAGGTTTTGGTTTAACCAGGGATAACTTTATTTTCAGACTACCATGGCTATTAATTAACCAAAGCTAAATATGCATTTATTGTGAATACCTACGGGTGGTAAATCTTTAAGCATACTTAAACATTGAAATGATAATATTACTTTAGCCTTCTAGGTTTGTTGATCGAGCTTGCTAGGTGGGGAACAATTATTAGCTACATATATGTTTTGTATAGGACAATACAACATGACGATTTATGGGTTAACTTATAATAAGTCATGTCTACTGAATGTACACAGAGTACTGAAATCAATACGTTACGATAAGAATACCCGCAATAAGTCTAAAGTAAGGTATAATGTGACCAATGCCATCTAGCTTAATAATTCATACACAAAGAAAATATTTTTATAAACTGCTTTTATTCCCCTAGAGAGATATCCTATTTTGTGTTAAATTTGAATCATATTTGGATAGCATTTTAAGAAGAGGAAACGTCTTTCAGGACATAGGATTAGTTTTTGCTCAGATCAGAAAATCGCGTACCCCTCTTAACTATGTCACAAAATTGTAGAAATTCAGAAAAAAAGTGTTAAAGAGCAAAAAAAAAACATGTTTTGAACAAGGTATCTATTTACCTATTTATAAAAATGAAATAAAAAGCAAATTTTATAACGGTTTCAGTCTACAAATAAAATGGTAAATACAGTTCTATATGCATATTTTGTTGTAGATTTTTTTTTGCATTAAAAAGTAAAAAGCAAAATAATGAAAAAGTTGAGAATATTTTTTCTACAATAATGAGAAAAAGATTACATCTTGATCTAATAGATAGGATAAGAACAATAATAATATTAGCATATTAATTGTGAAAGAATATTTTTCATTAATTAAATTCTTATCGATTACAACAATGACTTGAATAAAATAAAACCAATAATTAATAGATATATTAAGATATTATCAACATTTACAAAATGTCAAAGAAATTACGATAAATATCTGTTTTACGTAGTTGTTTGTCATTACTCAAAACTCCATATTAATGATTAAAAATATGGTAGGTATTTGAATTTTATTAAAGATGATATAATAATTATGTTATTTATACATACCAAGATTTCGACTTGTTATGTTCTAACAACGTTCTAGCCATTGACTGAAAGTTTTGGATAATTTGAATACGGTTTTATTACATACATTATGTTTGTGAAGTTACAGTGTTATTTTACATTGCAGAGTTATTTTAATTAATTTATATTCTTTTATTTAGTTTATTATATTGCTGTATTACAAATTTTGTTTAATTTTGTCCTAGATTGTGTGTAATATTGTAGTACTGTAAGAGCTACTAAGATAGTATTCTTATTTACTATGCGGTTGTACTGTTATTTTTTAAATACTATACCTACTATACTATACCCTCACGCCGTATCCCAAGTGGGGTAGGCAGAGAGAACGGAACGCCAAACAGATCTATCTTTACACACTTCCTTCGCTTCCTCCACATTCATACAGTTTCTCATACACGCACGTCGATTCCTCTTACTCAACACGCGGCCGTCCTTGAGAATTTGATCCACGTGATCAAGCCACGTGGTTTTCGGACGTCCGCGCTTCCTCACACCCTTTCTTTCAGACAAGTTTATTTTTTAAATGTATCTAAAAAATGCACATTTCTGTAAATGGCTCAAAATAAATAAATCTTATTTCTATAAAGAGTTTTAACAAAATGCATTACATGTCGAAACTTTGGTGAATACAAATAATATGTTATATCCTAGTTAATAAGGGTTATATTTTTATTAATTTAAACTGTAATTTCACTTATTAGATATAGGTTCCAAACAGCTTGAAATACCTTCTTTTATAGCTTTTGTCTATTAAAATAAATACAGTTTTTGCAGTATAAATCAGAGGACATGTAAAATATAACACATTGAGTTCGTTGGTAGCCTGGAGGTAGAGTCTCGGCCTCGTGAACGGGGAGTCCGTGGTTCAATCCCAGGTGCCGGCAAAGTCTTCTTTCACGACACAAGTTTTTAGCTTACAGTGAAAGGTGTATAAGGTTGTATTTGGGTTTATAACAAAACCTAGATATATCTTTATAAAAAAGTGAGTGTTTAATTGGTATTTAGAAGTACCAGAACTACTTACATTTAATATAAGTACAGGTGGCCTCTTATGTACAAAGGGGATTTTTCAATATTGTATGAGTTAATAAATCACCCCATTTCGTCTGGGTCAGAAATCGTTAGGACCGACGCGACAGACCAGGATTACCTATACAAATATGTGCATATTAGGGTAGAGTACGCTATATTGTACCGCCTATTAAATCGTACCACCTCAATATTTCCGAAAGTACGCATATTTTTTATAACATTTTAACTCAAATTTCATTACATAAACATTTCTATCATGTTGACGTATTCATTTGATTTTTTTGTGTCAATATAAATATATCATGAACAAATTATTATTTTTTGGCAATTCGATATAATTTTTTCAGTTGGTATCTAAGGGCATAACACATTAATGGGTAATTATATTTGTAATTATTACCGTTTTAATTCGAAATTTGTACAGTTTGAAAAAGTTTTTGCAATTCGAGCATAAGTTTTGAGTTTGGTTTGATATTTGTTGTTTTCTGATATTTGAGCGAGTTCGTTAAATCGTACCACTATGATGCTTCTAAATCGTACCGCTACGATATAGAGAACCTTTAGTAGTAAATACTTGGTATATTTTTAATTTAAATATAATAATACAGGAGAGACGATGGTCCTGGCTGGGACATGTTTTGAGAATGCCTAATGATAGTTGGCCAAAAAGAGCACTGTTTTTCCGTCCGCAGGGGTACCGTCGGCCCGGGCGTCCCTCTTTCACAATACACCGTTCCTATGACAACTATATCAGAGCGCAAGGAATGTCGTGGAAAGAGGTGACGCAATTGGCACAGAGACGCTCTGAATGGAGGAGGCTGGTTTCTGCCCTGTGCTCCCGAGAGGAGCGTTGAGGGCGATGATGATGATGATGATATTTTTAATTTATTTGGTAAATGGAAAATAATCTCAGAAATTGTTATGGTTTCTAGAGTAAATAGTTCTTTCTCCATATCACGTTGTACTAGGCTAAATATATGAAGTATGATTATTTGTTTCGTTATACTGTTGTGCTTAGGGAATCCAATCCCGCATCAAAATCGCGATCCCGCAAGACTGCGGGATTGAGGTCATCAGTCCCGCGGATCCCGCGGGATTTGCGGGATTGAGATTTTTTAATAAAAAAAAACTGTTTCTAGTAGATACTTAGTTATTTAAATATATATATCAAATAAAGACGAGTAAATTTTAGTTTTTTTTTTATTATTATGCAGCTTTTTTACTCATATTACTAATTAACAAGTGGAAATAATGATGTTTTAGAGGTATAAATAATCAGCTTCTTATAAGGAACAATATAAGTCAACATTTCACCTTATAGATTTGTAATTTGTATGAGCAATTGAACATATTTATTAGTTTCGACTTTTAGAGGCATAAAAAATAGCTTTTTTCTGATAAATAATACTATCGAAGAAATGATAAGTACCTAACGTTTCATCTTTTAGATTTGATCTAATCTTGTTGCATAAATAGCTAGCAGCGAAAAAAGCACGTTCAGCTTCCACGCTATTAGGTAGAGTTGACTTCATGTTACTTGGCTATCCATTCTGTACGGAGACTGTGCTCTAATTCATCTTCTAGTATAGGCGAAGGCTCATCATTTAATAGATTCCATAAAGGCGTGACTTATTCATCGCCATGGTCATCAACTTGTTGGTTTTGAGTAAGTTTCAGGTTGTACCTGCGTGTCTGACAACAGTCTCTCAATTAAACACTTCATTTCAGTTCGAAGTGCAACTTTGCTAGGATGAAAGAATGGACCGTCCACCACATTTGTAGATCCTGAATCTTTTTCTTGATATTTGTTAGGATTTTCTAAGCACAGCAACACGACATTCATTGATGTGCTGCGTTATTTTATCGGACACTTCAAGTTCCTGGCTTAACCTGGTATTTTGTCGATCCAGTTTTCTTATCATGAAACGCAATGTGGTTCCTGCAGAAACTAATGTTGCGTCCTCGCGGCATAAGACATTTACAGCAAGCTTCACTGGCTCTAAAGCTCGTTCAATTTTACTCAATGTTATAAATTCTTCATCAGTGAATGAAAATGAAGAATATGTCAGTTTAAGATCAATAAGTGCTTTAAGTATGTACTGTTTGACTTGGATGAACCTCGATCACATTGGTGCGAGACTGTTCCAGCGCGTTCGGCAATCTAGGATCAGCTGTAATTCTTTGCAGAAGATCATTTGTTACTGGAGATTTCGAACTAAAAAGCTTGACAATTTTCCTGACTTTTTGAATCAGTAAAAACAAAAAATGGTATAAGTTATAATGATTTTCATTGAAAAATCTATTGGTCTGACAATACTTATCTACCTGCATTGTGGTAGCAAATCTCCTTCTTGAATGTCTTCCTCTACCGAAAAGTCACCTTTCTCGTCATCATCATCTTCATTTTCATTATCACTCCCAACATCCGGTCTATTTTCGAGTATTTCAACTTGACTTTTTTTCTCCTTCTTGTCTCTGATTGCATTTCTATTGCTTCAAGAACAGCGAGTTGCAACCCATGTGCAAAGCATAACTGGTGGTGCGCTGATAATAATCTCCCAACTTTCTTCATGACTGCTGCACCATCGGTTGTTGCTGCGATCACATCTAGATTTAGGAAACTCTAATTATTTTCCATACAAATTATATAGAAAAGTCACGAGATCCAAGGCAAAGTAGTTAATTAACTTACCATTGAGGCTGTGCTGGGTTTAATAAATAATCAGAACGTCGTCTGAGCCCATTCTTAAATATTTTCTTCAGTCCCGCAAGCGTGCGGGATCCCGCATCAGTAATCCCGCATTTCTGATCCCGCAAAAAAAGTGCGGGATCCCGCATTTACGGGATTCCCTAGTTGTGCTATTTTTTGTTTGAAATTTACGTAGAGGTACGATTTAAATACCAGTGGTACGATATAGTAACCCGGTCTGCTATATCGTACCGATGACTACTTTTTGTTTTCAAAACTATTCTTTATAATGTTCATGTCACTTTTGACCTTCTTGAAATACATAATTAGATAGCCAACTAAATACTCTTTCATTTGGTATATTGAAATATTTACCATGATATTTAGTTTTTACAAAAAATCACTTTCCACAAAACCGGTACAATTTAGCCAACTCTCCCCTACTATTTATGCTAGTTTTTCATTACGCTACATGTTGTTGAAAATGTAGATTTTAATGGAGTATAATATTATAATGTTGATTCTACGTGGCGCGCTGGTGCGGAGCGGTTGTGTTTTTCGTTGCAGTCTCGCTGTGTTGATAAGTTTCTTTCATTTATTAAATATTTACTAATTTTGAACATTTTTAGTTTTCGGCCTAGGGCCGGTTTTTCAATTTTGTTTTTTCGATACTAAACACTTTTAGTTTGATATCTTAGTATATCCGTATTATTAATATATATTTCTTTTTAATTTTATTATTTTAAGGTATTTACCTTACTAGAGAAGGATGGACTGCCATCCTTCTCAACCCATCCCCCCCCTCCCTGACCCTCCGGATTCAAAGAAAAGAAAATTCGTTGAGGAAAAAATGGAGGAGTCCTTGTCACCACCACATGACAAGCCATCGAATCTTCCGCCTTCGATTCTAAATTCAAGTACTCCACCACCATCTATCTCACTTAAAACTAACGCGGTCAGAGAACACTTTTACTCGACAAAATCTTGTGGGCCATTCACAGTGTTCGCTCAAAAAAGTGAACAAGGAAATCCCGTTTTCTCTTTTGAATTTGGGAAATTTCTTTACCAAAAAAAGATTCAAAACATAGTGAATGGTTCAGTCAGGGCTGAGGGGAGATTCAGAATATCTCTAGAATTTTCAACCGCGACAGCGGCGAATTCCTTCATAAAAAACATTTTTCTATTGTCAAACTCCGTCTATAAAGCATTTGTTCCAACATACAATGTAACACGGATGGGGCTTGTTAGGGGTGTCCCCCAAGATGTTACGGAAGAAGAGATAATCTCAACCATCGAAAGCAATCCAGATGTGGAAAATATTGTTAGAGTCAGGAGACTAAATTACAAGGACAAATCATCGAGAACAGCGGTGTGGAAACCATCTAGGAGCATCGTGGTTTCCTTTGAAGGGCAATTTCTTCCTTCACGCATATATATGTTTTACAATTCGTTCAACGTAGAAACCTACTTCTTCCCGACCATTCAGTGTTTTGCTTGTTGCAAATTCGGCCATACAAAAACAAATTGCAGATCTGTACCTAAATGCTACAATTGTGGGGAGAACCACACTGCTGAAGAATGCCCAGCATCTGATCCAAAATGTTTTAAAGAATTTATTTTTGAGATAAGAAAAATATGCTTGACATTTCCCATATCAGTTCACTTCCTTCTATCTCAAAATTCACCGATTATCAATCGAATTCTCATAAATCATCTTAAGAAATATAGAAAGAACATCTGATGGAAAAAAGAGAAAAATAAGATAAAAAAAAATAGATGATACATAAAATATCGTAGTATATATACATAATATTATATTTATTATATAGTTCATTCAATTTTGTATCAGTATTTAAATGATTGCATTGTGTGATGGAATAAAAGAAACAATTATTTTACTAAGTCTCTAATATTCAGTTAAACATATTTTGAAAAACCGTTCCCAGTATGTTATTGTAAACAACACAATAATTATGCTGGTAGGCTGGATTCATGGGAGGGAGCGAAACGGTAGATTCCTACTTTGTATAGCTCTGTCCCACTTCGACCACCGTTTTATATTGTGGTATTATGTACTTGTACCTATTCTCTGATACATTGTTTTTGACTTGGATTGTTTGCTGATTTTGTGACGAATATGATAAAAGGGTAAATGTATTTGATACTAAGCGTTGTGATGACGCATATTGCGTCCTGATTATTGTTTGTGAAATGCATTTTATTGTGAAATCAAGGCATAATTCACTCGATTGCGGGTGCATTGCCGTAAAATGAAATAAGAAGAAGAATATTACAGTATAATGTTTAACAAAAGTATCTCCCTGCATTGAACTTGGCACAAAGTGTCCTGTAAAGAATGTATTACCATAATCTCAATAATAATTTATGATTTTAATTATTTATAATGAATGTAGATAGGCACGACATTAATTATTTATAATAAATACCATACCTACTTTCTTAAGTAAAGTTAATTCGTCGGTAGCCTGGAGGTAGAGTCTCGGCCTTGTGAACAAAGGGTCCGGGGTTCGATCCCATCAGGTGCCGGCAGACTCTCCTTTCACGACACAAGCTTTTAGCTTAGTGTGAAAGGTGTATAAGGTTGTATTTGGGTTTAAAACAAAACCCAGATATATCTTTAACAAAAAAAATACCTACGTCTTCACGCAAAGTTGTGAATGAATTTAACGGTCTTTTAAATTAAACTCACCTACCTTAAGCATCATCGTAGCATGACACGTGTTCCAGTATTGAGATAAATTACCGTGATTATTATTAAAAAAATATTGAAGATAATTTGTGTTGATTTCTACCATAGTTTTGACAGATTCTTGTCTAGTACAATTTGTTACAAATATTGAACCTAATATTAAAATGCCCTGTAAAAATTCAACATTAAATATGAATGCTTTATGTTTTATTCCCAAATTCAAGATATATTGTGTGTTAATAATATGAGTACTACTATACTATACTATACCATCACGGCATATCCCACAAGTGGGGTAGCCAGCAGATCAGCTGCATGTAAGAAACATGCAAACTGTCCTCATACATACATTTCACTCCTAATATGAGTGAAATTTTATTTATACTTTATCTGTTTCTAACGGAGAATCAAAACCATTTGTATAAGTAGTGAGAGTTCCCTCTGTCAAGGGAAATAATTATTCAAAATTTGTAATAAGTAGGTACCTTAACTTAATTACGAACATCTCAAACAAATTAAATTAAATAAAATTATCACTAATTGGCGTTGTCATCAACATAATAGGTACGTACAATAATTATTATACATAACACTGTACTACATATTTTCTCCGAAGAAAACCTTTGAAACGATCTGATATAAATTCTTGATCTTCAGATAAGCGATATCAAATTATTAATTTGGATTATCTTATGAGATAAACTATGTAGTATTAGAATAAGTATTAAGCTACTTTTAAATCCAATTTATATATTAGGCGCTGTTTTATTTTGTCAACGCAATGCAATGAATTAATTAACAGATAATATGAAATTATTAATTAATTTAAATAATATTTATCATATTAATTTAATTGATACAGTTTAATGCACAACAACGTATTTATTTTAAACCTTGGATAATAAAATATTATATGGATAAGCCATGGCTAAAATTAAGATACCAGTATGTTTACAAAGCGTCATAATAATTTATTTCTTATCCTTTCTGATAAATAAATCACCCAAATAATAATTATGTAGCCAGATACGTATTAGAAGTAATATTCTCATTACGGAAGAAAACCTCAATAGTACATAAAACAAACAAAAGTAAATATAAGAATATTGTGATAAAGATTCCTTCCATAGATATGTTAGTTGGAATATTCCACATTATAGCGGTAAATTCATCCTCTATAGGTTGGATAATTCTTGTTTTATTGGGCTATATATTGATTGATATTCTAACTAATAGCATTTACGAAAAAACATAGAAATATGTACTTAAAAAATGTAAAAAGCGTATAGTTAGACGAAAGAAATCGCTTCATAGTGATAATCTCGCCACTGGATATCGCCCTAGTATTTTAAATTTTGTAATGTTTTGTTAACACTGTTATAATTTTTTTTTTAAGATATATCTGGGTTTTGTTATAAACCCAAATACAACCTTATACACCTTTCACAGTAAGCTAAAAGCTTGTGTCGTGAAAGGGGAGTTTGCCGGCACCTGGGATCGAACCCCGGACCTCATGTTCATATCAATGTTCAATCATGTTCAATTATAATGATAATGTACAAAAATAATAAAATAAATAAAAATAGAACAATCAATTGTGGAATTATCGTATCCTCTCAATTATTGGGTTAGAATCACTTTAAATGTTTTTTCCCAACGTTCTTTAATTAGCTTCAAAGAGCAAAAGACGAGAAACAAATCTAAATGATGTGGCCATTGTTCGTGCATTATGAGCACTGAGTTGAAATAGATTATTGTTTACAAAGTAGATATATACATAGAAAATATTATTCATAAGGTTTGTGTGTTTGTGATGATTCATCGAAGCTGATGAAATTCGAGGGAAATCCATTTCTTTCTTTCATTTGACCATTAAAAACTTGTACTAATTAATATATTATGTATCTTCATCTTTAGTGTACTAAGAAAATTGGCGCCAATTCTCCAAATTATATAGGTACCTAATGTACAGAAATGTTGGTACGTATTAGTTTAATGTTCACAGAAAATGAGTAACGTGCTTCCCATTTTGCCACATCTTTTGATGTATTGTGTATATTTAGATAACGATGTACCTACATTATTGTTATGAGAAAGGCAAGAATATTTTCCATTGTTGAAATATACATAATAAATTAGTTGGGTTGAAAAAAATTCAAATATGTGTAGGACTGTAGGTACCTAATTGCTGGTTTATGAAAATATTTGACCAATAGTGTGAAAGATAAATCATTTACACAATGAATGTAATATAATTATAACTGGTGTGTAAAACTGTTACGCTGCTCTCCATGCAGTCAAGGTTAATCCAAACATTAGGATATAAATATTATGTAGGTACCTACCTAAAACAGTATCAAAATAATAATATATAAACATTGTTGATATGTGTCATGGGTGTACCTATGAATTATTCTGGGGAGGGGTGACAACAGCGAAGCATTTTTTTTCATTGTTAGAATTATCTTTTTTTTGGGCTCAGTTTTCACTATTGGGTACTTTGAGTTACACGCAAAATTTCTACTTCCCTATTACCAGATTTTCATTTTGATATAAAAATTTGAAACGTTTCATTCACGCTTTCTTCATTTTTATTCACCAATTTTAGAACCACCTTATATTTAGTCTGACTTCTGTTCTGAGGGAGGGAGGGGGCAACTTCAAACTTCAATGCAAATTTTCTTATAAAATTCATGCCTATTTTTCCATTGCATTTTGTTGCCATAGGGGGGGGGGGGAGGTGATTGTTCTCCTTGCCACCCCTTGGGTACGCCCATGATTTTTATGACGATGGTTGTGTTATCTAACTATGTTCTTATGTATTTAATACTATCACACTATCATGTTTTTATCTTTAGGAAGGTATCACGCCGTCTCTACGCAGAAAATAGTTTCAAAACATTTATTATTATATACGTATACTAACATTTACCAACACAAATACAGATATCATTTAGAGTTTCCATGAAAGAATTTTTATAATATAGGACACATAATATTATTTGATCATTCATTTGGTAGCCGTGCGAATACTTGTAATATACCTACTAGTAAATAGTATGTTGAAAAGTTCAAATGACGTGAACTTCATGAAGCTTTTAAGTTCCCCGATCAATAAAGTGGAAAACCTTGTCAAACATCTGCCGTCTCTTTCGCTCTACTCAAAACGAAAATCAATTTGCTTTGATAACATTATTTTCTTTTATTAATATTTCAAGTCGCGAATTATTTTTGAATGTTGTAATGTATTGAGAAATGTTGTAAAATCTTTGAATAGTATTGTTTAATTCATCACATGACCTGTTATATTTTTTTCGAGGAAAATATTCACAAATCCTTCGGCAGTTAAGAGACTGTATTGACGTAGGTTACGTACTTACCACAGGTAGTTTTAATAATATATTACATGCTATAATTTTGTTATTTGAATGACGTTTAAAATAAATGCATAATAAATGTAATTTATTATTAACTGCAGTTCCTTGTTGTATGTAAGTATTCAAATAAAACTATTAACTAGTAATATATTTCTTTAGTGCATAATGCAAACATATCACTGTATCTTGAATTATTTCTGTTACTTAAAATGAGTAAAACTTACCAATAAAATGCAACTTTGCTTCCATGTCCGTTTCTAATGTTTCGATCCAATAAATTGTAGCAAATGTTGGTCTTAGCTCCTTCCATCCAATTTATAAAAATTGGTCCCTTGTTTATGTCAAAGTTGTAGGTGAAAAATTTCCCTGGCTCAAAGGATGTTTCCCAGTAGAAGTGGTTGGCAATTTCACTCCAAAAACCTTCAGGATCACTCAAAGACTTCTTATGCATTTCGCTGTATTGTGACATGCTTTTGATGTAGGCATTTTGAACCACTGACGGATCTGGTAAAAACGCAGAACTAGGAACTGGTGGTTCGTTGCTTCCTACAACCGTATTTTCAAATAAAGTGCGAAAATAAGATGTCAAGCGATCCATTGTAAACGCGATGTGACCAAACACCCACTCACTGTTATACTATAAATATGAGTAATATTTTCTTCTGTGAAATTATGAAGAAGACGGAGAGAAATAAAATGATCGAGACAAAAACACGACTGCCAAACTCCGACAACCTACTAAGCAGGCGTTTAGCTATCGACTAAAAAAGCGAAGGGTTCGAGGAAATTCGCTTAATATCACGTGCGAGTGAGATAATACATATTACTAGAGTTGGGAATAACGGCTCTTTGAAAATAATGGAACGTAAGCGATTGTTATTTATTTATATTCAGTTATTAGAAAAGCTACCGTTATCACCCCCCCATAAAAAAAATTACCTGGTTTTGTCCAAAAAATATTTTTTATCTGGCGACGAACAATAATAAGATACGCAAGATTGAACGCGCAAATAAAAAAGGCAAGTTCAAATAAATAAAGACATTTTAGATCTAAAACTCAGCGATGAGGTTTGTCCCCCATCCTGACTGTCTTATTTTTTGTCTGTCAACCTTTCTAATAATAAAATAAATAGTTATAATTAAAAGATTAAAATAATCTCTTATAAATTACATCCATCGTAAAATTAATAAAGTTAAAGATTTTTTACTATATTAATTAGATTAAAAGTTTTTAATTTGATTTTATAAAAAAATAAACATGTTACATCATGAGTGGAGATAGTCCTTTGACCACTCAGGTGATAAAAGGGTTATGAATAATAAATTATCTACCCGTATCTCGAACTCATAATACTTTTGTGTCAATCAACAGATGTCCGTAGTAGTACCGTTTTGAGGCGAAAAAAAGAACGCGTTCCTTTTCAAATAGGTAATACCTAAATATTATTTTCCATACTAAATTGTATCGCCGCGTGATTTGTAACGTCATCGGGAATACCTAAATGATCGTCCATAGTAAAATGTATGGCGGTGTGATAAGTAACAGTATTAGTAATACCTAAATGATTTTCCATAGAAAATTTGATATCTGTGATAATTCACGTCGTTCGGAACGAAGTAGCGGGTCGTAGTCAGAAATCACACGATAATAGTGTGACTTGATTATATCGATTTATAATATATCACGCGTTCCTCGTTATAACGCCCAACTCTACATATTACGCTATAAATAATAAATATATGAGAAAAAGAGATGGAAGGATTTCGCGGAAACAATTAATAATACCGGATGTTCAGATATTAGAGCGGCAATTTATAAATTTTTGCCTAAATATTTTTTGGGAAAAATTTTGGATAAATTTAGACACTTAAAATTCCTAATTGCCTTGTCTTATGTACATAATTGCCTTGTTTATCTTTGGATTTATTTTTCAACAATAACAATTTGTCAAGATCATTTTTAAAGTATTCTTGGTTTAAACAAACATTGTAATATTGGGTAACCAGATTACCTATGTATCTTTTTTTAATTCTTATTGCCTACAAATAAATATTTAATCAAAATCGGCATAAATATACCTGTTTTTTGGTGTTTGTCAAATTAAAACAATCAATGCGTATTGATAAAATCTACAAAAAAAATAATACACTTCTTGCAACGCGCCCTTAAAATACCTATCATTTGAGTTTTATAAAACCTATATTAATAATATTCAATGAGTAGGTATGTATGAACACTAGGTGAATGATTTAAAATTATCAAAATTGTACCTAATCTCAAATATTCATTGAAAGGAGAGGGCTACAATTTTCTTTTTGAAAATAAATTTGAAGTATATCTAAACACATCACACACATCCTCGCAGTTAAGTAAGTGTCGTGAAGATGGAATAGCGGGGGGGGGGAATCGAACCTGGAAACTCTATGATCTTTAACTTTATAGAACAACGAAGGAGGCAGTGAGCTAGGTTCCCAAAAAAATATTTTTTAAGTCTGGCAACATTTGTATTAGCACGGCTTAGTCATGGGTAACAGATCACTTTGAGGCGACCCGACCCGTTCGGGTCCACTGATAGCAGTGAGCCTAACATATGATTCGGGTCACGGGTCTTTCCGGTTACAACCCAGATCTTTGTCTGGTCAATATTTACTTTTGGTGTGCCGAGGTCACGGTACTCCAGCACTCTAGCGATGAATAGAATAAAAATGTAACTCTTTCGTTTCACCTTCAATCTTTAGCTCGGACCCGTTTCCGCTGTAGGTACATACACGGGTCACGGGTCTTTCCGGTTGCAGCATGTATACCTGTGTCTACGGGTCGGATCTGTTTCCGGTGTTGATAGCTTATTGTCTATGATCCACTATGTCTTTCATACGGTATGGAGATTTTTACACTTAATATCTGAACGGAGTACTCAATAATTATAAGAATAATAATAATGACATTTATTGGCCATAAAATATTTCTTTATTTACATAACAGCTGTATCAGCCTTTACAAATAATACAAATTAAAAAAAAACAGTCAAGAGAAATAATGCATAAACAAAGAAAAACAATATAAATAAAGGAAAAAAAACAACATACTACCAATTAATTTCAATTAGGAAAATACTTTTTATTGTGTACTGTGCAAAGGTTTAGTTGAAATAAATAGTGGATAAGCTATTGATTAAAGGTAAACATTTTATTTGAAAAAGTATTGGTTTCATAAAATGTTTCGCCATGATATTTTTTTGTGAAATATTTTGTTTTTGTGTATTGTAGTATTATTTTGTGAAAAATGTTTTTAGAGACTAGCAAAACTTTGCGATACTTTCCAGCAATAAAACACAATATATTATTAGAATACGGATTTGTATGTATGGGAAGCGGCGTGATGGTATGTATGTATGGGTAAGTACAAACGGTCATTCTATTCAATTTGTGAACAAAACATACAGAACTTACGTGTCATCCGCTTAAACGGATCCTACATGTCATCGTCTCAAACAGATCTTTCGGGTCATTGGGTCCTCACAGATCCAACGGGTCTCCGCTCAAACAGATCATTAGGACCCGTAAGATCCGTAGGTGATCTGTAGACCCGCGGGTCAATTTGGAAGGATCCGAACATTTGACTCGGGTCGGATCTGTGTTACACATGACTAGCACGGCTGAATTATTTTTAATTCAAGTTGATTTGAGAGCACGATTAAAATAGTCATTTTTTATTCAACGAATAAAGTTTAAATATATTCATAATTTTGATACAAATAACTTCACGTTTTGCTATAAAAGTAATATTTTTGATTGATTTATTTTAAATATCTGGTAACATTGTTTAAACTGTCAAATGTGTGTGCGAATGCGTGCTGTTTGGTTAAATTCGCATCGTATTCATTTAGTTTTGTTTGCAGTATAAAAATAGATGTTTATTTTTACTATTATGTGATGAATCAGTATTTCTCAATTTGGTGCAACAAAGTATAACCATAAAAATGCACCCCCAAATTCTGTAATCGAACAATAACATTGATAAGTTTGTAAAGCCCAATTTTTGTTTGGCAGAATCTCTGTTTTGCTGGGTTCTATTGCGGTTTTCAACATTATTATTTGTTTTTACAATGACTCATCCAGATATGGAAGACGAAATTTCCAAGGTACGCATTTATCTAGAATTATGAGAATAAAAGAAAACCAATTATGTACCTTATACAATATCCAATTTGGGAATCCACTATAAGAGGATAAAATGAGGATAAATATGGCATTCATGTGAATCTTTAGAACAAAACATTCCCTTAAAAAACATTTAGTCCATGGTATTTTATGTGCTTATTCAATATTTAACTCGATACAAAACTCATTACAATATTAATGCATGTCAGGTCAGATTTTCTGTTAATTCTATAAATAGTGCTCTTGAAGTTAAACATAGAGTTACAGTTATTTTTAAAATAAAATATAAATACTGATATTTTTAATGTGTGATTTATCACAAAGCAATTGCTATGACATCAATAAAAGAATTTTGAAGGTTAACAAGACAGCGCTGCCTACTCAGATTTCGAAAAAGACAAAGCTCAGAATAAAAAGTATAAGATTCCCGAATCCAGTATTTTTGGTCGATTTTTCCACAAAGAAGACATTTTTTTTAATCTCAATTATCACAATTATGTATTTTTTTTTTGCGTAAAAATAAATTCCCCTCTCCCTTATCTCAGATTTTTAAAATGACAGGAATTTATCAATATCTTAGATTTGTTAAGTTATACTTTAGAATAACGGTACATTCGAAAAACTATAATTCATAGGCCAAAAGTTCTTCAGTTTGGAACAAAAGAACGTAGATCTACGTAAAAATACGTAGATTTGACATCACTGTTTCAAGATAAAGTTACAGTTTCTAAAGCTTAAAAGTTCTTAAATGCATCCTTGTGGTGGCTATTTACAATTAGTGTTTTATTTATAATAAGAATATTTATAATTAACTGTTATACAGTGTATATGCCTTTGTTTATATGTTTAAATCCATAAGTGATTTGAATATTTCAGGCGGCTCTTTTGAGAGAATTGGAGGAGGCTCGTATTAGAGAATGTCAAATGGAGAAAACAGTCAGATGGTGGACAGCTTGCACAGCTGGATGGAGACAGAAGTGGGGAAAGGTGAATACTGCATTAAACCATTAATCTTAACAATACAACTAGGTATATTAATTAACCTCAACGTGTTTTATCATAAGGATCTGATATATTTTTGTTAACAGATTAACAAAGTTACATTTTTATTTATAGCACCACGAGAGAATTACATATTTTCATTATTTTAGGTTCGTCAAGAGAGAGACCACTTTAAGAGGCAAGCAAATACGTCAAATTCTCAATTTAATAGTGTATTGAATGATATTGAACATATGATAGAAACAATTAGTGGAGATGATGTTAAGGATCCTGTTTTTGTTAATTTGGATAAAATATTGAGAAAGTATAGAACAAAACACAGCACCTCTCCTGATACATGTCACGGTAAGTTGATCTATTTGTATTTTATTTATTCTTCAGTTTATAAAATTATTTTTATTTTTTACGATCCAATGATAGATTGTCTAAAAGAGAATTGTTCTTTCTTCAACAAGGTTTCTGACAGCCTGAATGTTCTAATTCACAATAAACTGTTCTTATGATATCAAATCTTCAGAAATTAGTGTCATGAAAGGAATTTTTATACATTAGTTAACTGTCAGTCCACTAATCCATGTTCATAGATTAACATTTTAGTTCTTATTGATTTCTTAACAATATTTTCAGCCGACAATAAACATCTTGATGTTGAAGAATTTGATTCTGGGGCTGGTTGCGACACTCCAAGGACAGACCGAAGGTTTGTTATATAAAAATTGCTTAAATTATGTTAACAAAATACTTCTTCTACTATTTACTATTCCATCATGGCAAAGCCAACACGTGGGGTAGCCAGCAGACCAGCTGCATGTTACAAACACGTAAGCTATCCTCTGTCTTCCAGAAAAATACACACAGGTTGTATTGTCATAATGTTTGTGTATGATTTTTGTTTCAGCAAAAATAATACTTCTAAAGTAGGAAGAACAATGTCTGATGATGATATATGTCTTTGTAAAGATAAGGATAAGAAGTGAGTATTATTTTAAAATTGTCAAAATAATAAAGCATAAGGTATGTTACCCACGCTTATTCAATATTTATTACATGCAGTTGTTGGCTGCCTCATTTGTGGGATATGACAAGAATAATATAAGAGATTACTCAAGCAATAAGCTGCCCACCTTTTGGCATTTTACTTATTTATTATTGTTTTAAATTTTGTTTATGTGATCAATAAACATTGATTTATTTAAATAAAGAGAATAAAGTTTGTCCATCCAAAACAGGAAATTAAGTTTTATGTTGTTGCACAATGAGTAATGGAGGATCCACAAAATTTGGACAGAAAATATTCATTATAATTAATTCTGTTTAACTATGTATTTCTATTAAATATTATTAAGAAATATTGAATGTTATTACTATTTGATGTATTTTTTAGTCAAGGACCACATTCTTCAAAACAAAAAGCCAATCGAAGTTCAAATATTGTAGAACAAGAGAAAAATGAGAATCTCCTGGAGATGATGTCCGAAGAGGTGAGATGGATGGATGGTAGCATTCTGTCTTTGTAAACTAAATGTGTCTTATAAAAATAACAAATAATTGTAAATCGTTTCATTACATAAATTAAGACATTATTTATGAGGATAATAGAAGAATGAGAGGATGGAAGAGGAGTGTTGTGGAAAGAATGTGTGTAAATAAGTAACGATGGTTTGTACACGTGGAACAAATGAATGATGTGAGGATGGCAAAGAAGATATTCTTATCTGAAAGAGGGGGTGCGAGAGCGTGGGTGTCTGAGATCCATGTGGTTTGATCATGTGGATTAAATTCTTAAGGTATGTGCATGTATGACAATTAGTGTGAATGTATAAGAAGCAAAAAATGTATGTAAGAATAGTTCTATACGCCAACCATTCTCTCTGTTTACCCCACTTGGGATACAGCGTGAGCATGTAATATAGCACATAATTTATTATTCAAAAACTATGAATGTATTCAAAATATTAAAAAAAAGACATATCTGGGTTTTTATTATAAACCCAAATACAACCTTAAACTCCTTTCATAGTTAGCTAAAAGCTCATGTCATGAAAGGGGAGTTTGCCGGTACCTGGAGCCAAACCTCACACGTCTTGTAATGAGGACGAGACTTTACTTCCAGGCTACCCATGAAATTATGTTCCAATATTTCCATTTGTTTGTTGTAATTCATTTCTTTTACTAACCCTTATTTTCTGCTTGGGGATATAGGGATAATTAAAAGAAATTAAAATTTTAAATTATATTGAAATCAAAATACATTTTAATTAATAGTTTCATACATGGAAGATATAATTCTATTTTCTTTTCAGCTGGAAAATATTGCCGCAGAGAAGAAAAGATTACATAATGATGTGGAGGCATTGAAATCTAAAAAGATTGCTTTGAAACAAGAATTAAGAGTCTCACAACTTGAGTTAGATACACTGAATGTAAGAACCATTTTTTTATAAATATAATCACCATCTCCTTCTTTGCCCTTGCATTTATCTCATTATTTGGGGTCGGGACTTCTAGTCCTCATCTTCCAAGTTTTTCGGTCCCCTGCATCCTCTGAACGCAGCTCTGCCTCCATAAGGTCCCTGGCAATTGTGGACATCCTGATGGTCACTGGCCTGCCTGGTCTTCTATGTCCATTGTCCTTTTTATCATATTATTCCGCAGTAGTCTCAAAATGTGTCCGTACTATCTTAATCTGTTTTCAGTTACTTTTTTGCCAATGAGAGTGACTTCAAAACTATATTAATTAGTATATTATCGCTATCATTGATAAGAATTTCTAATATTTTTCTACAGGTATAATTATTAACACAAATTTATTTGAATAACAATAACAATAATACAATAACAATAATACTTGACAAAACAAATAACTTGATATCAATATCTTATTCTCAATAACATTGACACTGGAAATTTCATAAAACTACCAATGTAGTTTCGTGAAACCTCTCGAGTAGTTTTGTGGAAATAGGAATGAATTTATATGAAAGAAATTACTGGTGAAGTTCGTTAAACTATTGCAGATGTTTTGTGTGACCGCTTGTAAATTTTTTGAAACCATTGACAAATGTTAATAAATCATATAAATATTTTGTTATATTTGTGATATAATTTCTATTTTCCAGGAACAACTTCAAATGTTGAGAGGATTAAGTAGGCAAAATGAAGTAAGATTATTTTTGCTTTAAGACTGATTTATATCTTACTCTTTTTAAACACATTTGCGTTCATGTTTTTATTTTATACTCTTTCAGCCATTACCTGATGTGGATAAAGAGAGATTGTTAATAGAGAATTCAACTCTGAGATCACAAGTACGAGATTTGTGCTATGAAATTTGCGTAGCTCAAGGTACTGTGGTTCATTTCTATTATAAGCATGCTTTGATTCTTTAAACTAAATAAAATTATTTTTGAATATACTTTATAGAAGCTAGACACTAATCAGTCTCTTATCATGTGTGTATATGGTTTTCAGTTGAAAATATCAATTACCAAGAGTTTTCATTGCACATAAATAAAAACTTGTTTGCGGTTCTGACATATCGTTATAATGCTTCAAAGCTGCTAATTTACATACTCAATTGTAGAATTTCAGGTTTACAAGGGTGACAGATATGTTTGATTTGTAAATATCAAATTGTTTTTAATTTTTGCAGAAGAAATTGATAAAGTATCAGAACAAATAATAAAACTCAAAGAAAAGAACGAAGAATTTTTGGAGCACAAAGAAACTTGTATGAAGGAGATTGAGAGGCTAAATTTAAGGTATAACATGTGATGCAGTACAGCAAGGGCATGCCTTGCCTACGAATCCTATTCTAGATTGTAAGTGTATAACAATAGTATAATGTGGATGGTAATAGTTTCACTTTATATTTCTAGTCATGATGTTATCCTATATTACTTTATAATACTCAAAACTCTTACCTTAAATTACTTTCAAATATGTATCTGCATGTCGGATTGAAATTATACTGTCTAATTTAAGCGAATGTGAACTAATAAGCACAGTATTACGGTCCTAGGTATGCTCTTTTTGATAGCATATTCACCTATATTTTTTTTTCTAAAATGATATATTATCTGGGTTTTGTTTGTTATAAACCCAAATACAACCTTATACACCTTTCACAGTAAGCTACTAAAAGCTTGTGTCGTGAAAGGGGAGTTTGCCGGTACCTGGTATCGAACCACGGACCCCTTGTTCACGCTGCCGAGACTCTACCTCCAGGCTACCGACGAACTCTGAAAATATATTGAATTATATGAAAATATCAGAGTCCTTGGTATGTTGCTTGGTAGCTTAATTGAACAAAACATACCTTGCTAAAGTTTAGGTTGCGGGTTCAAGTCCTGGACGTTCAAGTCTGGGACACTACCTAATAAGTTGACGTTGTCTTGTCTAAGCCTTATATGATAGTATTGTGTGTTAATCTACATACATAGCCTCATATAATGATTAATTGTAAAAATAACATTGCGAAACAAATCTATTTTTGTTGAAAAAACTTTGAATGGCCATACTGAAAGTCTATGTACCAAAAAAGTGGTATCTAACACAGTGTAATTTTGCTCCGACATACAGATTTCTTAAAAGAATAATGACATTATTGCTAAACTAGAAACCTTGTACTAAAGTGCTCCAAATTTAAATTCAGTAAATGGTATCACAGTATATATATCTGTTTCTTTTAAAAATATTAATTTCCCATTGCTTCACCCACACTTATTCTCATGCATCCTGCATTGTGTTTAACACAATAAACATCCTTTGATTGTTCTTTAGGATACTTCCAGTTAGTGACCGCTCAACTTTTCATTATCCAAATAAAGGGGTGCAATGCTAATGTATGGACTACCAATATATTTCTTACAATTAGCAACATACATTTGTAGAAGTAAATCAGATAAAGAGCATTCTTGACTAATGCTTTTGTCGGACGTTGAAAGACGTGTCTCTCATGATCAATAATTTATAGTAGAAAGAAACACTTGTTTCAAATTACCTAATTATGGAATTCTACTACGTGTGCCTGACATAATTTTTAATGCTTTTGTAAATAAGTACTAATTGAATCGCAGCAGAATGTTCCAATATACTTGTAACAATTTTTTGTTTGTGTTTCTAGTCTAGTATTAATGTCATTGTTATTGAATACATAAAATAATAGACTTTTCTCTTATATCGGCAACACCTAAGTTCACCATTTACAAGTTCTTAGTGATTGTTTTACTTATGTATTTTTCTCTGCAGCAAATGTAATTATTAATTTAAGTAATATTTTTTTTGAGATATTAAGCTATTTTATTTTATTTATAAGATTCGTGAAGAAGGAACATGTTTGTTGTGTCTTTTAGAAGATTTCAAGTTAATTTGTTCACATCTCTTGCCTTTGTTCATTGCAAAAATAAATAATTAATATATATCAATCTTTATGAAGTTTCAAATTAATCTATTTATTTACATACAATCATTAGCAGTTTGTGAACAATATGAAATAACAAATTGTGCATCAGTTAAGTCCCAGAATGATTCAGTTGAAGGACAAATGCTGTGGAAATGAAATAATTGAGTTTAATGATTGGAAAAATATTGAGAGATAAATTGAGGAATGAGAAAACAAAGTAAATGAGCGTATGCAAGATGAGTGTAATCAATAGAATTCTTGTAAAGTTGTGGGGCGAATGGATGATGAAGTGTATCCGTTTGAAAGAAAAGGTTTTATTAAATGTGGCTGAAGAATCATGTAGACTTTGGAAGGTGGGTTCATAGGATGTGAATGGATATATTGACAGAATAGAAAGTATCAGAATAATACTGATAAACATGGATAATATATCTCGTATTTGTATGCATAATACTCAAAATCAATTAACAGCATTCTTGTTTTGGGTAATGTAATATCAGCATGGGCTTATCCAAGAGTACGGAGGAAGGTGGGCATACTAGGGCAGTTGGGTTACCCTTAGGATCACAAAAATGTTAGAAAAGTAGACAAAATTGGTATCGAAGTGGGAAGCTGCTCCCCTCAGGAGTTAAAAATTATAATACAAAAATGAATAGACATTCTCATACTAAATTGAAATTTTTGTAATGGAGCACGGGGGAAGATATGTATATATAAAGGTTTTCCATGCTATTACCTCCCTCCCTATGTAAAAAAATCTTAGATACAGTCTTGCATCACAAAATGTTTCTTCTTTACTACAGTAACTCTTACGGATTGAAATGTCATACACCTGTATGGTAGTTTACCACAACTATATCAAAGTATTATTATTTTTAAGGTTATTTATTATTAATTTATAGCCAGCATCAAACACATTCGGAAGATTTGTTATGTATAGGGTAGTTTTGAAACACAAATATCAATGTTTTATGGTTTTATATGTGTAAATTATTGAGGATCAAATGCTTAATAGCCAGATATAGCACTTTGAAATATTAGATGTTAGCAACGCTTGTAGAACAAGTGTAATAGTAATGAGTTCTTTATCAGTTTATTAGTCATTCGATGGCATAGCGCACAGATGTGGTTAGTGCAGTTTTCATAGTTTTGAGATAATCAATGTTGAAAGTTTGAGATGCCATACAATTTAGTACTAACCGAACATAGTTTTTGTTAAATATCTCGTGAATGACACAGAGTTACGCAATAATATTCCTAAGGAACATACTTCAGATGATATAGATTTGCATGCGTATAATAACTCATTTTCGGTAAAAACTGCACTTACCACATCTGTGCGCTATACCATCGAATATTTTTAAAACAGGTAAATATGACTTCTTATGGTGGAATCTCAAATTTTCAATCTGGAAATCCCGAGCTTAATCTCCCTGCTGCTGATCTATTCCATCTTTATAACATGAGCATATTGCTTAGTGGGACATTTCTTATTTCGAAGCCAGATTGATTAAAAAATAATTTGTGTTTCTATATAATTATACAACTAATGTATATCTTTAATATTGCAATACCTAAATATATTTGCCAAAAGAACATGTTGCCCAAACAACAAAAGATAAATCTACCGAAGTATGTTTGTGCTTTGCACTTAACATTGCAATGCGATTTGTATTATTACTATTTGTATAACTTTCTTAAGACTGAGTTTGATTTTGTATTAACCTGCTTTTATTTAGAAGCGTTATCTGAATGAGGCTGGTAAATATGTTAAACCTTAGTTAATCCACATTTACTAGGCTAGATTTTACTCAGATGATGTATTCACATATACCTTTAACCTGCGAGTGACAAATTTTAATAAATCCCATGAATTGACATTGTTTTTAGTTTTATTTACATTTTGCCTTTTTAATTATTGGTCTACAGATGATAAGAAAGAAGAATATTCTAAAGAACTCTTGAACTAAATATAAAAGTTAGAATCATATTTAGTTAAAAACCATACATGAAAAACTTTATATAATAAATATAAAATTTTATTCATAAATGGAGTATAAAAATGATCTACAAATTAATACAATACTTATATATTTCCTTAACAATTAATTGGAGTACCATCTGGATTGGTAGGTGCTATTGGCTTACATATTTTTGTTCTCCCCTGAGACCCGTATACCAAGTTACAAGTGAATGTAAAGTAACCACATGTTGATGATTTTGTATAATACGTATGAGAGAACTTCTTGTCTTCTATAAGCCCTGTTTTGTCTTGATTCAGTTCGCCTGTTATAGATTTTGTCACTGTGACATAACTGTCGGGGTTTTCTACTTTCTGACCACTTTTTAAATTGTTACTATTTACTTTAGTGATGTACCTTGAACTATTTGGATGCCAACTTTTAGTGGAATGTTGATTTTTATAGGTAGGTTTCCCATATGTAATATTTCCATTCCCTGGTGTTAATGTTATAGTTTGAGCCTGGGATTCCCCATTTTCATCTGCATAAGCATATGTCTCATCACCCTGGGAGACTGAACTAACTCTACCTCTGAACCCTGTCGGTATTCTATATCCTTGAGTGCCAGGAATTTCTTCACCTGGTTGGAATACCATCCCTTCTTTCAATGAATCTTTATTGGCATAGTCTTTTACTATATGTATTCCGTTTTTATTTGCAGAGTCTAAACCAATTTGTTGTGATTGCCCTTTTCCAATTTTTGGTTCATTTTCATCTGTATATGGAAATGTATCATCATTTTCTGAGATGGAACTTACTCTTCCTCTAAACCCTATTGGAATGGTATAGCCTTGGGTTCCTGGAATTTCTTCACCTGGTTGGAACATCATTCCTTCTTTAAGAGTATCTTTGCTTGCCGAGTCTTTTACAATATGAATTCCATTTTTATTTATTGACCCTAATATAATATGTTGCTTCTGCCCTCGTCCAGCCTGTTGAATTACAACTTCTCTAGGTTGGTTGAGTTCTTGATGAGTTGGTGATGAATTTTGATAGAATTCTCCATCATAATCATCTTCTTCACTATCTTCATAATCGTCAACAGTGGGATTATATTTAATGCCTCTGTCATAACTATCAGTTGTGTCACCTTTCACCAATGGAGTTTGTTTTTGATTCATTTCAATATGAAGTGTGTTTTTCGGTACACTGTTTGAATTATTTGTAGCACCAACATTTTGGATTGTACTTGCATCATTATTTAAGGGCAACTGAAGATTGTCATACATAACTGATTCCGATTCTTCAAAAACATCTTTTGGAGGATCTTCAGTCTTGTTTTTATTTTCTGTACTAGACAAAGCATCCCTATCTATTCTTACATTGTTTCCAAATAAATTTAGTGGTTTCATGAATGTTTTATTTCTAGCTACACCATCCTTAATACCAGATCCTGCTTGTGCTGCTCCGTTGTAACTGATTCCGTACTTAAACCTCCCTTGGATTTGAGTTTGTGACTGTCCATCATATTTTCCTGATTGTGCTGAAGCTGTTCCACCCCCATAAAATGGACCGCCACCATTATTTGTTTCATGTTCTTCATTTTGTGGCTGGAATCCTATTTGAGCTTGAGATGAAGTACTACCTGGACCGCTTGCTTGTGCATCTGCTAATCCTCCTTTTGAACTAGCTTTAACTTGTGTATTTGTACCATGGTGCATTCCACTACTTTGTGCTTCAGCTATTGTTTCTCCCATATCTGATCCCAATTGCATCTGTGCTTGAGATTGTCCTCTACCACCTCTTCCTTGGGCTGTACTTGTTACCCCTTTTTCCCCAGCAATAATTTGACTTTGAGCACCTCTATTGCCCTCTATTGTTTGAGCTTGAGCTGAGAAAGAACCACTTCCTGAGTAAGTTCCTGATATTTGTGACTGTGCACTGCCACCACCATATACACCAGTTGAGGATGAACTGGCAAATGTTCCATTTTCTAATCGTTTGATGGAAGTTTCTGCTTGAGAATTTGCATCATCTGCTTCATCGAGACCTTCTATTGTCGTAATTTTACCTTCGTGATCTGTTCCTTTATAGGTACTGTATTGCTGTATTCCTCCTGGCCTTTGCCCATCCCATTGTTGAGAAACATGTACACCTGAAGGAGTATATATACCTTGTGATCTTTGACCTGGTGGACCTCCTACATGTATTTCTTCCTGTATCAGCCCTGGTGGTTTTTGATAAGTTGCTGGACCTTGAGATCCTTCATAAGTACCTGTTGGAGCAGAATGATATCCTGGTTTTTCACCAGCTGGTGGTACTGCAGCAGAGTAATATTTACCATCACCTTCATATATAGGTTGTCCCTGACCTCCTTGTTGAGTGTATATTCCTGGAGTTTCTTGAGGTAACACTGTTGTTCCTAGGTATGTCCCAGGGATTGTACCTTGATGATATCCTGGAACTTGAGTATAATCTGGTATGCGTTGATGAGTCCCAGGTAGTCCTTGATAAATGCCTGGATATGTTTCAGGGATGCCTTGATAAATGTCTTGTGTTCTAGGTCTTGAATGTCCACCTTGTGGTCCTACAAGTGTCGTTCCTGTAGTTCCCAATCTTTGCCCTTCTTCTTTGTTAGTTCTTGGAATTCCTTGATATGTGCCTGGAGGTGGTGGATATAATCCTGGTATTTCTTGGTAAACTCTTCCTTGTTCTGGTAGAGGACCTAATTGTTGATGAGGACCAGGCGGGTAAGTACCAGGAGGTCCCTGATAAGTTCCTGGTTTAATGTGCACTGTTTCTTGCAGTCTTTGGGTTCCAGGAGGACCTTGATAACTGTCAGTAATACCTCCATGGGGGGTACCTGGTCTAGGATACTCTCTCTCCTTGGGAGTGTCATGAATACCTCCTGGAATTTGATATGTACCAGGAGCAGTTGGATAAGGCGGTTGAATTCTTTGGCCTCCAGTTGTTCCTCTTTGATATGATTCAGATGGTATTGTTTGATGTGAGCTAGGTATACCTTGATAGATCTCTGGAACAATTCCTTGGCCCCTTTGATTAATGGGCACATGAGATTCATAAGGCCTATCCACTAGTATGTTTTTCGGGGAACTGGGTAATTGTCTCCCCGGTGCATCATAGTTTGGAGGTAGGATATGTTCTGTTCCTGGTGTTCTTTGATAGGACCCTGGCATAGCTCCATAGGGCATCTGAGTTTCTGGTAACCTTTGATATGTCCCTTGTGGTCCCTGAACACCTTGATATGAAATTGGTATACTTTGATAGGTGCCAGGTCCCTGTACTCTTTGATCAGGTCCTGGTGTATATGTTCCTGGAATCCTTTGATAATAGTCCGGTTGTCCCTGTTGTTGAGTAGTTCCTTGCTT
This sequence comes from Athripsodes cinereus, assembly GCA_947579605.1. Taxonomy (NCBI): domain Eukaryota; kingdom Metazoa; phylum Arthropoda; class Insecta; order Trichoptera; family Leptoceridae; genus Athripsodes; species Athripsodes cinereus. The sequence continues at coordinate 7,264,193 of OX388329.1, forward strand.
ATCACCCCCTTGAGAAGTTACAGGTGGTCCTGATACAAATTGTTTGCCCTCTTGTCCATCTTGTCTTCCACCTGCAACTTGTTGAACACCTCCTTGGTATAAGCCAGAATCAGTTATCGAAACTGGCCTGGTGTCATGAGGTATTTGATATCTTCCTGGCGTTCGTATCACATCATAGCTTCGCGGTGAACTTGGATATGTACCAGGAGTTTCTTGATATGAGCCTGGAGTTTTGTAATATGGACCTTGTCTTCCTGGAACTCCTGGGACTTGAACTTGGTATGTGCCTGGTATACCTGGATGGATTCCAGTTTCCTCATAAGTTCCTGGTCTTACTGGATACTTTCCCATTACAGCTCCTTGATAACTGCCCGGAACCCCTCTATAAAAATCTTCAGATCCCGGAAGAGTGTACTGTCCTGGTTGGATTCCTTCTACATGTTTTCCTTGTCCTTCTCCATGTTGAATTCCTGTGCCTCTATATATATTGCTATCGCCTCCAATAGGACCTTGTACGTGCTGTGACGTTGTGGATCCAGAGTCAGGATACTGACCTGATACCTTAGTTCCTCCTGGATATAAGGTTTTATCATAACTCTGTTGTAATCCTCCACTTCCTGGAGATAAACTTGGTCCAGGATAGGTTGGACGCCATTCGGGTTTCGGAATAGGTTCTCTGTAACCGGTTGAATCGTCTGGTAAATAGCCAGGTATTCTTCCACCACTACCTACATGCGTTGAATATGGTCTTTGTTCTGGTATACCTGTTTCCGTTTGTTTCGATCCAGGATAGTATTTATTTTGATCGGTATATCCTGGTTGGCCCGGTATGATCCTTGAACCAGGTTGTTGAGAATACTTGCCCGGTTGTATTTCTTGTTCACCATGATGAGGTGGATACTGTCCAGTAACAGTTTGACTTCCTGGGTATTCCGTACGACCCGTGTCTTTCCCTCCTGGATATTTCCCTGTTGCCTGCCTACCTCCAGCTGGAGGATATCCTGAGAATGGTTTAGATCTGTCATCTGTGTAGCCAGTTTCTGTCGGATATCCACCATCAACTCGTGGACCTACAACACCTGTCTCTGAATAGAAACCTGGTCCTCCACCACCTACGTGTGGACTTTTAATTTTTCCGGTAGTATATGGTTCTCTTACTATTTGAGATTGATCGTAACAATCCTCGCACCCAGAACTAAAACCCGATTGACTTTGAGCTTGTCCCATTCCACTTTTTCCACCTGAAACATTAATCGTTTTAGTTTATACAGTTTATTTTATATTTTTTCTTATGGTATTATTATTGAAATGTATATTTATTATTGTATTTACTTTGTAAAACTCAATATTAGTCAAGAAATAAAAGTGACTCGAGTTTCGACATGTACTTAATGTCTGTTTCAAACTCAGTTTTCATAATACTCGAGTCACTTCAATATATACAGTACTTGTAAAATTAAATAATCACATTCTATTATTTCTTGATTTATATTATTATTGCTGAGAAAATATAATGAAAAATTTCCAATAAATTTAAAATCGATGATTTGGTATTGAATTTAAATAAAAGTGTGAAATTTTCTTTTGCTGAGTGTTAATTTAAGTAGTTGTTAAATTTCATTGACTTATTAGAGTATTCTGCGAAAAGTGGAATAAGAAAGCTGCAATTCTATTATTAGTTTGCATAAATTTTAAATATTCGGTTAGTAAAATATCTTTTTAAGCATATTTTGTCGTCAGTTTTGATTTTTTTTTTAAATTAATGAACAGGTTTTATCATACAGTTTTATTTTAAAAAATCCATCTAGGCATTTGTTTAACTGCAATGAACTTTTATATTATATTTTTCGTATGAGCAAATGACAAACGAATCTTACATATTTTCATTTGTCTTTTAAAGATTTAATTTTATCTTCACTGTCAGATTATATTTTATAATTTGGCTCATACATATGGAGTGTTGATTTAGTTTGTTTTACTGCTTTTAATATTGTCCAGAAATAGAAGTGAACGAAAATGTGATGCTAGTAATATCTTCAATATTATTTCACCCCTTTCCAGCATTTCATATTTTTTATATGTATTTTTCTAGAGAAACCCCTAAAAGCTCTTACTTTTGAAGATAATCATATACACACATACATTCAAGAATGTCTGTATAAATGTGTGTGTGTGTGTGTTTTTTTTATATTCAGCGGTCCGCTAACTACTCCAACGCCTAATTTCCGAAGAAATAGAGGAAGAAAGTAAAAATCCTTTTGTGAAATGTTTTAATACCAAATATGCATTCAGTGTTTCTCACCAAATGCATAAAATGCCATGTTGGGCAGGTACATAAACCAAGAGACCCACCTTTTTTTTGATACTCGTTCATCTTATTGTTTGTATCACAATATTCCCGTATTGCTCTTCTTGATCTAAGTAGGTACTACATGTTATCCAGGGTTGATTAAAAGGTTGAACAATTTAAACAAACGATTTTTAATTATCCCACAATGGTTTATTACCGTAAGCTCAAATAACAATTTCACTAAAAGGGAAAAGCTAGTAAAAATATGAAAGCAACTAATTGGAGTAGCAAAAAATAAAAAGATATGCGAAGTTACATTAGTTGCTCCATCATAACTGAATTGCATCGTTCGATTCTGATGGAATACAATATATAATGATTCTAAGCAAACTTACTAACTACGGCTCTCGATCCAGTAGGAGTTGATTCTGCCTCTGCTCTTCCAGGCGGAGTAGAATCTCCATTGAAATTCAAATATTGAGACTGTGTTTGTCCCCTATACCTTCCACGGAGCGGAGCGTTGTACTGGCCTGGAGCGCTAGGTGTTTGACCAGTGTTTCTTTTAGACCGTGCAGAATGATGCTTTAATACATTCTCGAACAATTCATACGAATCTTGAGTCTCGTTATTACTCTCTTCGCTCGTCATAGATCCTACTAGCAGTGGTTTGTATCCTTTGCAAAAGTTGTAGACTTTTACTCCGCCGAACTTCAACAACTGAAATAATATATTTTAGTTAAACAAATGTAACATTAATTATAGGATGTTTGTAGGGGCATTTATTTATTTCATATGTTCGCCATTCCGCTAATAATTTCGCATAGTTATAATTGTGTGGAATCGCCACGAGAACAATGTATAATATAATTCAATGAAAATTCCCCGTTATTTGAGGATATTATTCCACTCAATAAGTTAATGATAAAGCTATTTGATTTGTCAATACGTATTATTATTATAAATGTAGGTCATTAAATAAAAAAAGTGACCTTACTTCTATTATCTGGGGTTAGAGAATAATTGGCCCCAACTCTCAATAAAATTTAGTTGAGTCGTCCTCGCTCGTAAGTCAATGACTGATTATTATATTATTACAAATTATTTCGATAACTATATTTTATTTATGAATCTTAACCAGGAATGTACAAAACTTTCACAAATCATTTCAATATTTTATTGGATTAAGTTCATTGTGTGAAATATTTGTACGTAAGCACGATATTTTATTTATGAAGTATTAGGCAAATAATGTTCTAGATTGTACAGGACTGCAAAAATATTATTTTGCAGCATAAAGTAATAATGTTTGTAGGTATATGAAATTAATATTTTAAATAGTCCTTTGGATTAATCAATAAGATTAAAATATATATATATATACGAAAAGTCGCTCATTTAAAATATATGAAAAATTGCTCAGATATATGAGCTTGAAATACCTATATTTGAAAAAAATAACTAGTTTGTGTCGTTGGTCATGTTCACATTATTATATTTTCGGTTTTGGTTGTTTTATAAATCGCTGATACAGATAAGTGAGACAAGTATGTATGTAGAGCAAGTATGTATGTTGAGTTCGTCGGTAGCCTGGAGGTAGAGTCTCGGCCTCCGGAACAAGGGGTCCGTGGTTCGATCCCAGGTGCCGGCAAACTCCCCTTTCACGACACAAGCTTTTAGCTTAGTGTGAAAGGTGTATAAGGTTGTATTTGGGTTTATAACAAAAACCCAGATATATCTTTTTAAAAAAAAAAAAAATATGTAGATAATAGTAGGTACGTGGGTGATTAATAATAATGTTTACAATGAAGTATTAAGTATAGATAGTTTTTTCACATAAAAAGGAATAAAAATATTTGTAAGATAAGATACAGAAAAATTGAGATTAAATTTCATTATCAAATTTTGTAACAGCTTCATAATTTTACTATTTTTTTTAACACTCCATCTTTTTCGAACATTACAGGATTCTGTATGTTTACTTTTTTTCTATTTTTTATTAACAGTTTTCTTTTTCAAACAATACAAGTTTTTGTATGTTTTTCTTCTTTTCTTAATAGTTATTATTTGTACTTGGGTATAATATGTCTCAAAATATATTTTGGTGTGTTAGCGATGGCTGCTTGTGCGATATGCTAGTGAGAACAGATGAATGAGCGGAATGTGTGATACCTACTTAAATAATTGACTCAACTGTGGTACATGTTTCTGGATGACAGCTGAGTTATGAACGACTTTTTTTTATTTTTGTAAACCATATTTATAGTTGTTGTCTGGTTTGTACTTTTTACCAATAAATAAAATAAAATAAAAAAATAATAATGCATTAACCATATTGCCGTTTGAATAGTAGTCGCATACACACATTAACTATGTATTTGTTGCATAATTTATACGTACCTGATCTTGCAATTGTGGATGCAATTACATATTATCTAAATGAAATATGTAAATGGAAAAATATCGTAAAACATCGCCAGCTTACAATTAAAATCGCTACATTTATTTTTTCGGTATATTTTACCTGTGAATCGGTCAAACACATCGACTTGGTTTTAGGCTTAGGTGTATTTGTATCAATCCATGTTTTTTGTAAGAAACACAACATCTTATCCGAGTTCTTGTGAACGATCACTTGCTGAAAATACAAGAAAATCAAATCGTTAGAGACAGCATCAAATATTACTGCTTGTATATTATGATATTGCAAAAAAAAAAAATAGAAAATTGCATAGAATACCAAAAATATTGTATTATATATTATGTAATTTTATGTAACTCAAGTTTTTTAAAAGTTGTGAAAACAATAAATAAAATTGAAATAACCAAAGCACAAATATTCATTAAAGTTACATTATTCACCGATTAACAAGCAAGCACAATTATTAGCACTTTTGTTACTTCAGTTTTGCATCGATATCAATTTATATTATGTGCATAGATACAAAGTATTTTTTCCGCTAACACCGGATGTGGTTCAAGTATTAGGTATTCAATTGATTTCACGCGTTCAAATTTTACGAAAGATTACACGATTATGTGCTTAAGATTATACATACATACCTACATACAACTAAACACTTTGAGATCGATCTTCTAAATTCATTTATGATAATTTATTTTAATAAATTTCTTTGTCACATCTTTTATTCGCCATATAAGCTTATTCTCAATTCTCTTTTATGTATTCGAATTCAATTCGATGATATAAATATATCTCACCTTGTTCAAGTCGAGCATCTTCTCAAACTTGGCAATATGGTCCGGTTGGAATGGAATATCGGCCAACTCTCTATTGCTGATACATTTGTAAATAGGCTCACGATGAGCATGACTCTGCTGAAAGAAATGGCAATACAACTGTTAATAAAAATAATACACTCGGTTATTGATAAATACAAAATATATGAAAATAGTATCTTTGCAACTTTGTATAATAGTAAAAAAAAATATTATTAGAAATTCTTTAATACGAAAAATTGTTATTTATATTATCGGAGTCATCAGTTTGATTTCAGTGAATTAGTCCATAAATAAATTGAGTATTAACTTTATACAGTTAGCTGTGGCTAAAAAAGTAGGAACCTTGGGTTATAAGTAAGAATAAGGTTTCTGCTGGTTGGAATATATTAATTTTAATTTAAGAAAATAATTGTAAGAGAATAGAACAAAAAACTTCAAAATCAGGACTCAATTGAGATATACCTAGATATTGTTTGGTCCTTGTTTATCTATTACATGATATTATGTTTGCGGAACTGCCTTTTTATCAAATTTTATCTCCGATAAGTTGTTTAGGTACCAACAAAGATAAAAAAATAGTAGTTTTTTGTGTATTAGAAGTTTGTTCAAAATAAATATTACAACTATCTATATACACGAAATATATCAAACTATAATATATGTAGATATTTTTAGATATTATTTTGATTGAAGTTCTGCGTTGGTATATATTTATTATAAGACATGCTATGATAAGCAAATAATTCAAATTATTATTTATACCATTTATTGACACAACATTTCGTCCAGGATGAGGTATTCTGACAAGTCAATATTAGATACAAAGTAAGTAGGGCGAATTAGATAATAAATCATTTGGAATATGTAAGTAGGTATATGTGTAATGTTTATTTTGAAATCTACTTATATATTATTAGTTTTGGCCGTAGTTGCAAACACGGAATAAATGCCGTTCCAACTGTTTAACGTTATGCAAAGTTACTCTTTTTCGGTAATAATAATTTAAATATTTTATTGTTATTTATATTTGATGTAATATTTAAAATTTTATTATTAATTTTATGTTGTATTCAAAGTGTAGATTCCAATGTTATTGTGTTTAATAAATGAGATATGTATAAAAATATGCAGTAGGTGAACTATAAAACGAATTTGTAAGGTTTTGATTTAAATGTAGATATTAAATTGTTTAATTGTTCGATTTTTCATTTAATCAGGGTTAACGTAAGACATTACTTGTTAGGACAGGTATAAAATTGCATTTTTTTTGTGAATGCGACTGATGAAATATACGTAATATTATTGTCTTTACTTCCTAACTGATATTGTTACTCAGAACCAATGACCTCGGCCAAACAACATTTAATTTATTAATAAGTAATAATTTATCTCATGTTTTATAAGTAAGTACAGTCGAATAATATATTATTATTAGGTAAGTACATAATATATTGATTGACGCGGAGAAGTCTGTGTCAGACAATAACATTTCTATTAATAAAATGATCATATATTAATAGTTATGTTTTGGTGGCGACCCTTCATTTTGGTGTTTATATAATATATTTTATTAGGTATTACATATAAATGAATAGAGTGCATTGTTATAAGTACAATTTATCGCAAACATTTTATAATATTATTATTGAACGAATTTGGCTGCCTAAACTAATTCGACCGATTTAGATAATGTTTTATAGATAGGTAGGTACTCGTGCGGGGTCACAAGGCTTGATAAGATCCGAAATTCATACATTCGTGGGAGTCTGGGTGTGCAGAATATCTCGGATAAAATACAAGAGAGCAGATTGCGATGGTATGGCCATGTGGCCAGGAGACCACCTGAGTATGTAGGCAATAAAGCTCAATATATCGAGGTTACAGGTAAGAGACCAAGAGGAAGGCCAAAACGCAGATAGCGTGAAGTAGTGAGACAAGATATGCGGAGCTGTGATGTTTCCCATGAGGATGCGTTCGACAGAACCAAGTGGGACTGATAATTGCCCAAGGAGAGAAGAAGAAGATAGGTACTCGTTATTATTCGTAATACATAAATAATATTGTTGTACAATAAAACTGCCATTATCCATTAGATATTTTATCAAATATTTCGTGAATACAAACATTGTAAAATGACAATTCATACATTGTAAAGCTTTTTTCACATATCTTACGTATTATACCTAAATGCACATTATACATGATGCATTCTACACTCTTCAATATTTTTAACTATTAGGTATTATTTGACATGGATGTGAGGACTGAATATCTTGTGATATTTTAATGGGTGTTGTAAAAATATGATTTTCAGAGTTACCTTTGTGATTTTAAAAATACGTTGATTTTTTTCTAAGTTATCAGAGACTACGATTCTGGCTGAGTAATGATATTTTAAGAATATGCGTACAATGATAATTCTTCCAAAAGCGCAGCAATAATATAATCTTTCATCTATAAAGTTTCTGTTTGTTTTTGCGTCCCTCGTTCACAATACATCACTCTTGTGACAACAGATATATAAATGGACATTATTTTTTACCTGATTTTATTTATCATATCGCAATATATTAATGTGTTATATTTTTCCGCCTCATTAAAAAAACCTTATCTTTTAGTTCATTAATTGTTATATGACAGTTAAATATGCTTTAATTTATACTCGTAATTGGTGTATCGTTTTAAAATATATACCTACTATGTTATCAGCTATCATTTTTGATAGTTTTGAGACAGTATTTTTTCAAAATCGAAGTCTTTTAATGCTCGAAACAGGGAACAGGAAAGAAAACTCTCCTTTGTCGGAAACTAACCGCCAACTATCATGTCCACAACTATATCAATTATTTAGTATTTATTTACCCTAAAGATTCTTTAAAAGCAATTAATTACTTCACGTCATAATTGATGAAATTGCTGGTGATAGTTTTTAAATTACATTGAGATAAACCTACTTAGAATTATAAATTTGTAAATCTTCTTCTCCACTTGTAAGTGAAATATCAGAAGTGAATGAAACGAGTTTCTGTTTTGTAAATATTTTCAAGATTTTTCAGTTGAGATTTTTTGTACGATATACGAAAAATGTTAATATTGAATTAAGTCTAGTATTTCTTCTCAATAAAAGTTAATATTTAAGTCTGATATTTTACGAATCATTTATCAATCAATAAAATGTTTGTCATAATTCAGAAAAAATACTTCTGAAAATTAACCCGCCGTTTATTTTTATTTTACTAACTTTATAATTTATTAGACATTTTTTTACGAATGTATGATATTTATCGGCAAAAGGATTAAAGTTGTTTTATTGTAAATGAGTATGAAAATTGTTAGTAGGTAAATAAAAATAATGATATAAGGAATTAGTTTCAGACTTACTTGAATAAATGTCAACGCCGCTAACACCACGAACGGGAACGAAGCCCGTACTGATACCATGATGTTTGCACATTCACTAAACAACGACATATCGACATCTTGCCTAATGTACACCCTCTCTTGTAGGAAAACCCCACTTCTCAGATTGCAGATTATAACAGGACCAAATCTAGAAGACATCATTTTATTAAATTGTAACAAATATTATTAATAAACATCAAACATAAAACACATAGATTTTTTAAAAGCAAGCAAGCACTCTTCTATGGATGTTTTTATTTTTAAGAAATTACTTTACACCAAAATAAGTTGGAAAGACTTTTCTCAAAAAAAATAATAATGTAGATTTTATTATTTCGTTTACGGAATTATATTACTTGTACACGAATATAACATAATACATAAGTAAAATGTATCTGAAAATATCGATATTTACTCATTATAATATTTTCATATAATTTAATCCTGAAGTTTGAAATATTATGACATTTCAATAATGCTAAAATAATTAAGTATTCGTTTAAACTGTATTGCATACCGTATTTATATTGTAAAGAGCATTAAGATTCTCTACTATACAAGCAAACTAAGAAATATTGTTCAATGTGTCACGACAAGTCGATTTAACTGAAGTTCGAACAAAAAAATAATTAATAATATATTGAACTTGTGGATATCGTAAATGGCAGCTAAGAATGTGAGAAGACTACCAACACGATAGAAAGGTGGCTTCGGTACTGAATACAATATCAGGTGATGAGAAATTCTGAAAAAGAGCTTTATTCTTCCGAGGACTTACTATTTCTCATCTTATTTATAATTTTCAGTTTCACTAATGAATGATACAACTACCTACATACATATAATTACGTTTAATTTGTTTGAAATTTGGATTAAATATCTCCTTGCGACTCTGTCTTACTGAAGCATTATCGTAATGTGATTTGTTTTTATGTAAATAATTGTTTTCAGTTTATAATATATTATTTTGCCAAAAATATTTTTATCTTCAACACTGTCTCAAGTACCAGTAGAATATATTACTATGTAAATTTGGTATCATGTTATGTTTATAAAAATCCATAATGAATCTGGATCTCCTGTTTGATATGCGCATCTTATTTACTTTGTTTTGCTGAATTAATTCAGTATTTTTTTCACAATATCAATATTTATTTATTTATTCCTGTCGACTTTGTATCTTAGCTTGTAAATAGGACACCTTCCATCTTAAAAAAATAAGTATTATCAACTCTATTGACAACGTGTGTTTATAAAGTATTATTGTTTTACTCACATGTTTGACATGTATAATACATTTACCTCTAGTACATACATACATCTTCTTCCCCTTGTCGGGGGCCCACACCCTAGGTACCTCCTCCAGAGATCCCTGTCCACTGCTGCTTGCAGGACCTCTGGCCACTCCAAACCAAGCCTTCTCTACCCGTAGTACTTTTCCAATTTAAGTTTTCATATTTCCTTATGAACTCCTTCTTCAAACACAGTTGATCCTTATTGATTGTGCATAATATTAGGTATATTTTGTGCATTCTGCGTACGCTTCTATCCATTATTTTTGAAACATCGATCTTGAAGACATTTTTTACAGATATTAATTCAACTGAAAATCCCTTATCACCAGATATATCTGCTGAAACCACCAGCAAGGACTTATAAATTGAAGTAGGGGGCTGTGTAAAATAAAATAAAAATATTTTTATGTAAGTACCTACTTCAAATTAACTATACTTTGCAAATATTTCGCTACAGTAATATATTACCTCCTTCAATCTTTTTCCATTAAAACCAATAACAAAAACAACAACAAAAAACATGTAAAATTAGCATAGAATCATCATTCAATTCTCTTAGTATTATTGTACGGATACTGCGTATTTTTTTTTAAACAAGATTCTTCATTGTTTATTATTGCAGTTTATAGAATGATGAGATCTTAGGTACCTACCTAGTTATATGCGTATGATATAATAAAATGCACTGATACCGTACCATAATAATATGACCACCAGTAGTAATGTACCGATTAATACCAAACTGTACTTGAGGTTAACGATTCGATTGAATGATTCCATTGGAATATTTGGTTATTTACTAATTTTATTTATTTACGCATTTTTCCATTAAATAATCAATTATTAATTGAATTTCTACGTACAAACTTATATTTGACATTCCTTTATTAATTGTTTGTTATTTTTGCACGCAATACGCCTCATTACAGGGCAATCTATTGAGGCTGCTGAAACCTTATTGTATCTATATTAGTGATATATTGTCTCTGGTTTTATTTGATAAGTATGAGTCCTTTGGTACAGAGAGAGAAAGTGTTCAAAGAGTGAGAAATAAAAATGTTTTAACTTTGTAATTTTTTTTTAAATGTAGGTATTAGTTACTTACACGTTGGAATATTTGAGAGATGAAGATGGGCGATAAAAGGACTTCTTCTGAAGCAAAACCTTAAAAAGTGAGTTGATCTAAACCTTATTTATACTTACATATTATCAGAATGTGTTTCTCTAAAAAAATGTTTCTCGTTTCTCATTATTCTCTACAAATTTTCGAGTTTCCTAGAAAAGCTACTTTAGTTCGGTGAAGATGTATTCTGCTCATCTAAAGTGTTTTAGATATTTTACGACACGGAGAGGACGATTAATCTAGTTATTTCATTAGCTATTCTACTTAAGGACACACTGTGATAGTAGAATATATTTTTTTTATACGCGGCGGCAGAATTGCCATCCACACTTCTCAGCATTATACAACCAGATAAGTCTCCATATGATCAGTCATGATCACACAAAAACTTAACAGTCTAATGCCGGGAAAAAATCACCTATCCAGATATACAGGATATCAAAGGATTAGGCTCAGAACGCGGGTTCAAAATACCAGCATTGTGCCTGAAATATCTATGTTCAAAAACTTTTTTACAATATTACAAGTGTTTATATTATAATAGATTTTTGAATTTTAATGTACAAATTAACCGGTAAATCTAATTTTTGTAAATTATTTATTAAAGATTTCGTAGTTACCCCTGTAGCTGACATGACAAGATATTATATAAACGGACCTAGAATGCCAAATATTTTTTATTTCTCCTGCTAGTTCTGTATATTTACCTACGTATTTTTTCTGCGACGGTTGTTTGTATATTATGTGTATTTGGGACAGCGATGTCTATTAGGTACGTTATTTTATTACGTTTATCATGTAATACTAAATCGGGTCTATTATGATGTATTTGTCTATCTGTACTGTTATTTTTATCTCATTTTATTTTATTTCTCCTTATTTTTTTTTATTATATTATCCTCAATAAACATTATTACCGCCTAAAAGAGACACTTCCCACAATGGTGGTTTTGTCCGGATACTCCTAAGATATCCGGGTGTGAGGTGGGTCTATCCTCAATCTGATAGTATTAAGAGACGGTCAAAAATATCTAGATATCGTTCATTATTTATTTTAGCATAACATGGGTGATTCGCGTACATTGAGGATTCATAATCATAATGCGAATATATTCCGCTCAATTTGCATATGTGCGAATTCATTAGTTGCAGTAATGTTACTTGTGTGTTGGTAGGTACCTACACAAGAGTATAGGCCTTGTTCTCTGTCTGATATTAGTTCAACATTGTATTTAAGTAATGGAATGATAGACACTTCCACAATTCACTAGCAGTAAGTAAGATTGTTGTACACATACAGCGATACTCACAAAGTGAGTCACTTGTTTAATTAGACACGTCTAAAGTTAGCCCGAATTAAAAACTTTTATCGCAAAACATTTTGTTCGTAGAAAATAAATAAGCTTCATCAATGTGAATGTCATGATTAATGTAATTTATATGATTTTTAAAAACGCACCTGTTGTTCTATTGTCAGTGTGCACCAAAAAATGACATATTGATAGTTTAAAGTTTAAAGCACATAAGACACATGCCCACTAATTAGGTAAAATGAGTTAATATATGTACAAGATCGAATGCAACGTCATCGTTACCAATAATACATACTTATATATCATTATCGAAATATTTAATAAAAACCAAATGTCACATGTCCATAAGTGATAATTTTTTATGTGCACAGATGTAACATGTCACTCTCATTTGATTCTGAAAATCTGAATTCTGAAAAAGCACATGTCCATCGGGGACATCTTCTTAATTAATTTAAAATTAGTTAATTAATTGAGAATCTCAAATTTTGAAAACCTGCTTTCTTCAAACTGTCATATGTGGACATGTTTCTTCTGTGCTTTAAACCATCGATATGTATAAGGAATAATTTAAGTCAGATATAACGTCGAAACAAAGCTAAGCTTTATTAATTGTTGAAGGGTGTCTGTGTTCACACTGTGAAAATTCATATTTAATAATTTATAAATAATCAAAACACTGTTATATTTTCACTATACCTATTTAATTAAACTCTAACGTTTTCGCCCACTTCAGTGGGAAACGTTAGAGTTTAAATAAATATAGTGAAAATATAACAGTGTTTTGATTATTTATAAATTACTAAGCTTTATTCATTGTGAGTAAGGTATAAATTGGTTGGGCATGATAGTTGAAATAATAGTTATTCCATGTTTGTTAGTACACCCGATAATATTTCATTATTTAATATGTATAAGCAGGTACCTAGATATTTAATAACATCAACTTGTTTATTGTATACGGATAAATTGTCGTGTTAATTAGATTTCTGCCTTCTAAGGATTTGACCCAAATATTGAACCAGTGAACCATAAACCCTTTGTTATAAATCATCACAGGGCATTGTATGAAACACTTGTTGATGTTATATTTGTTTGAGTAATATCATTAGTAATGTAAAGAGCAAAGAGCTACACCCGATAGAAGTTTTTTTAAATCTGATATGACTGATAAAAAAGTATTTCTTTCCGTTAACTTTTATATTTTCCCATAACTTGGACAATATTTGAGGTCTTCTTTTCACTTCTCCAGTCTTCATAATTATTATCTACTGCTATAATATCATATACCTTCACGGTGTATCTACAAGTGTGGTAGCTAGCTGACAGGTGGAATGTAATAAACATGCAAGCTATCATCTCCTTGCAAATAAAAAATTAAGGCATTCAAGATGGGTATCAAATCTCATCCCTGAATTCAACATGTAAAACATTTTTATTTTTTAAACACCTGTCTTACAGGATATTCGAAAACTCTCAGAAAAAAGTGGTCTACCAGTTCTTTGCTCCTCATTATCTCCACTCCAGAATTCTTGACGTCCTTCTGCCATCCCCTCTTCTCGGTCATATGTCCATCCAGCCCATTACCGCTTGGAGATTTTATCAGAAATGTTTATGACTCGAGTGTATTATTATGTATATGGCAGGACACACGAGTCATCGAGCTCTCACTTCACTGAAGTTAATTTAGTTTGTTTTTAAATTTATACTAGGGATTGCAATCCCGCACCGTTTTCAATCCCGCGGGATTTCTGCTGGATTGACTCCAATCCAGCGGGATCCCGCGGGATCCCGCTGGATTATTAAAAAATGCAAAAAATAACAACATCTTACTGTAGATAATTGAATATAACATAAATAACTATACTATCATATATGAATTTGACATAACTAACTATAGGTACTATTAGTCTTTAATTTTTTTTACTAATTCATTATCTAATCAATCAAGTGTTATGGAACAAATTTTAAAATATCAAATGAAAAGTCACTTCTCTTTTTAGAAAAATGATTTTAAAAAAAATAGCATTAATGGTGTTATCTTCCAAGATACTTCTTAAGGAACTACATATGTAGCCAGCGACCGAAAAGGCTCTTTCTGCCCCCACACTAATTGTTGGTTAGATACTTTTATTGATAAAGTCGTGCAACAAATTCAAATACTTTTCTTTAACTCCATCACTTTTAAATGCTGCCATTTCTTTTTTTTTCTCAAGCATTTCTCTTGTCCAGTTTTTGTCTGTTTAGTGTAATCTTCATTGTCTTGCTGCATTTCTTATTCCATTTGTAAAGTTAAATTGTTTTCCACATTCAGAGACTGTTGATAATTATCTGCAATTACATCACCTACAACTACAAATTCTACATTTTGAGCGTCTTCTATAATGACTCGATGTAACATGTTTTTCATTTCTTGCCGCAACTTATTCTTTTTCGGCATTAAAAATATTGAATTACACGTTTTCAACTCTTAGTCATATTTTTTGGATGCGGAAAATAAATCAACATAGCTGTAATTTCAATGCATCTTTCTTTCACTCTTGCACGTTGCACGCAGCGCCCCGGATAGTACATCGCTTAATACTGTGTCTAGCTTCTCTAAAATAAATCGAAATGTTATATCTGCCGTTATTAGTGTAGACTCTCTTCTGCATAATACTTTACGACCAATTTAAAGGGCTGCAAGCTGTCAATCACGTTTTTGATTTTGTGCGTAAATTTTATGTCAGATGCTATGTCGATGAGAGCCTTCTCAATGCAAACTTTGGGACTAAAATCTTTCTAACATATCAAGTGTTGAATAGCCATTCGAGGACGGGCGAAAATAGAAACAAAAAGTACGTGCAACAGCCAAGGAGTTTAATTCCAACTAATTATCACTAGGATTGTTACATACAATAATACATTGATATATAATATAAAGTACATAACAATATTTTAAGTGATTAAATAGGTACCCTAGTTTGTCATTTGACAAACATTTTTCTTATGTGATTTAACATCAAGCAAGCTGTTTTAGTGAGTGCAGCAGTCTAGGATTAAGCATAATTCTTTTCCTGTTTCTTCTTTAAGTATTTTTGCAAATATGTATCACCTTTAGTTGGCAACTTTCGGAAAATCTTCAGTTTGCGGATTCGCACATGCGGATCCGCAAGCATTTGCGGGATCCCGCAAACCCTAAAATTACGCGGATCCCGCTGGATTGCGGGATCCCACTTTGCTGGATTGCAATCCCTAATTTATACTATGTATGTACCAATTTCCTTAAATTTAGCATATTTCCAGATTAATTTATGTATTGATTCATATTCACATCAAAACATATTACACACAAGATTATAATAAGGCATCAGGAATTCAAGGTATAATTACAGGCTATACATAAATAATACATAGCTCCAGTAAGTAAACTTGCTGGTATCAAAGGGTACATTGACAATGTATTCATTCATTTAGATATAGACCATTAAAGGATGACGTCACAGAAAAATCATTGAGGGGCATCAGGCATCCCAACACAACAGACGATTACGGTGTAATATTAGGTGGAACGCCTAAAGAATACCTAATAATCAAAAAAACTGTCAGTGTCGATTTTGTTATTATTTTGTCGTCTGACTTTCTTTTTTTTCTCGTATGGCATAACATCCTACAAGGATGATTTGCGCAATAACTGTTTGCCCCCCAAGCAAAAGCAAATCCATAGACAAGACCACGTGACCTTTAATGGTCTCTTCCTGTAATCTGGTTGGTTCTAATTTCTATAAAAAACCGTTAATCTATATAAAAGAGAAAGTTTTATTTCAAGATAGCTTTTAACTGTAAAATATAACTAATGTATATTTGTTTACTGTTAAATAATGATCTCTCGTTTAATTTGCATACCACTTAGCGGTATTCTGACATTGATGTATTTAGAAGAAAATTTCTTGAATTTCATTTGGTTTCGAAATTCAGTCACTGTACGCTGACGCAGTATGTATTCAGATTATTTTGAAAAGATGAATAATTACATGAATAGCGGTTGTTTATATAACAGAATTAATATCATAATCAATGACTTATATTGAATTGTGTATTGGAGACGTTGGTCAAGGATTAATAAAAATATTTAAGCAATGCAAAACAATAATGTCAAAAATAATATTACATATTTATGACCATAGAGCGGTCATCCCACTGTATAGTCCACTAAGGTAGAAGATGCTTTGGTTATATAAATAGGGGAGACAGATATTTAATTTATTCTTCTTACGTATGATCAATTTTCACAACAAAATTTTCACAACATTGGTGTAGTAGCTTTCAAAACAGGAGCTAAGAATTTGAGTGGAGATTGAACGCGACAACTGACGAAGAGAAAATAGCCGATATGATACAAAAAGTGAGTGAAAAAATATTTTTTGTACATAAAAAGATTATGATAATATTTATACTATAGCGAGATTGACACTATAATTACTATATAAATTAGAATGATTTCTTCCTTCTTACCATTATAATTTACTTATTTGGCACAAATCGTCCTTGTAGGATGCTATAAGTGGAAAAAAATTACTTATTTTTTTTTTTATTCAAGTGTGTAAAATGGATTAACAGACCAAAAAAGACTTTAATGTAAGAACTAAATGATAGAGATACATACCTAAAAGGTAGTTATTTTGGAGGCAAAAATTCTATTAAAATTGTATCTTGTCAATCTCTTTCACAATAATTTATATGCCTTTGTTTATTACCAATTTTGTTCTTTTAGTCCGAGAACTACATGGCTTGAACATGTAGATCAAATTCTCAAGGACGGCCGTGTTTTGAGTAAAAGAAACCAACGTGCGTGCATGAGAAATTGTACGACTGTAGAGGAAGCGAAAGAAGTATGTAAGGACAGAACGTTCCGTTCTCTCCGCCTACCCCACTTGGGATACGGTGTGAGGGAATAGATAGATAGAAATAAATAAACATAATTTTCATCATTTTTATATTTTGTCAATCGTATAAAAATATTGTATCCAAAAATATCATAAAACACAATTTATTATGCCAATACAGAATATTATGCCTAGACATTTTACATACTAATAATACCTATAATACAGTAATGCACAAATTTGGCGGTAAAGAAAAACTTTAACTTACTTACTACTTAGTAGATCTATAAGAATAGTTATAAATTTTATTATTAAGGGGCCCATTTAGCAAAAACGATAAAACATTCAATTTTCATCAAGTTTGGTACACAAACTCTCAAAACTTGTTGAACCTACGAAAATTTAGATTTGATAAAATATGAAAACAAATATTAATTACCAATATCAAACTTTAACTTTTAAAAAATACTTGATTTTAGCTTCATAATATTCGTTTATAAAAAAGCATATTTCTTAAAATCGAATTTTAAGAAATATGTTTTTATAATTTTCATATATTTTTTTTAATATTACGAATACTTAGATAGTTATTACAATTATAGAACAAAAAAAACAATATTTTTTGTTTTTTTCATGGATATTGACCGATTTAAATTTTTTTTGTTGATAAATTTCTCCTATTTTGAAACCAAAAATCACCACATGAACTCGATTTTTTGGATACTAAAAAAAGTTTGCTAAAATCTATGGTATTTATATGCTTGATAGGATGAATAAAAAATATATATATTTTACAAATAATTTGTATTTTGATATAACAAAGAGTACCTAAATAAATCTCGTCAATCTGCGTTTTATTTATTTTTTTAGTAAAAAACTAATATTGGTAATAAATATTTGTTTTTTTATTTTATTAAATCAATATGTTGAAAATTGAATATTTTACTGTTTTTGCTAAACGGGGCCCTTAATGTCCATGTAGGCAAAACAGGAGACTACCAACATTTGTGCCAAACAAATAAACAATCTTAGTTTTTGTAACTTGTGTATCTTATATCAATTCTATTTTAAATAGCTGTACTAATTATAGATTAGGGAGCCTGGTAGGAGATGATACAGGCATTTTCGCTGACAGTTTACCTAAATATAAACATGACACTATAAATTGTTTTAATGTATAAATTAACAATGGGCATTTCGAAGTATGTTTGTCTATTAAATTTGAATTTTTGTATTATTATTCCTTCATCTATCCATCTAATATTAGTGACAATTTATTATATAATTGACATATACCTATTTAATTTCTGACATCTTAATGTATTATTTATTAATTTTTTTTCATTTCAATTATCTATTACAATATTCATATATATTAAAAAAAAATCTATCTACTTGACACCTCCTTAGTATTTAATTATTACAATAATTGTTCTTGACATTTACACTTTCACTACAATGTTTTGATTTTTCATGACTAATTTTCTAATTGATTTGCTTCGACTAATTTTATAATTGTTATATGGTTTGATTCCCAATTATATTTTGTTACAATTGTTGTTCTGTTCCAACTGTCTTGTGAATGAGAAATATGTTTTGTTTTTATGTAGGTATATTGTAACATGTCAAAGGATGTATATGTATAATAATAAATATGTTAATAAATAATACATTGATATTCTAAGAGTATTGTTATAGAAATTATGTATTCTCATAAAAGTTCATAAATAAATTTTACTCATAAGCTGTTACCGGAAGAAATAGTACCAAAAATATGTACTGAGTTACTCTCATACAAAGAGTATTGTTGGTACATTACAAAAGATATTATATTTAATAAAAAAACCTTATTATGTAATACAGAAACTTATTAGAGATTTCTAAGGTTTATTAATAAGGGGTCTTTGGACAAATTTAATAATCAAAATACAAATGACAAAAAAAACAGGTAATTAATATTTTTAAAATGTGGTGACGAAAATCATATCAATTTACAGATATGTAAAATATAATCGATTTAGTTTATAGATACAATTTAATCGATTAGCAAAATAAAAACATCTTATAGCTTTTATTCTGATAAGCATAGTTTTAAATTGTTAGCAGAAAAACTATTTAGTTGGTTTAAAAAATAAAAAGATACTTAATATGGAATACACTAATAGTGTCATCGGAATGCACTAATCTAATTAATATAAGCTACTACCCTACAGAATATTTAGAGATATCTTCCTATAACTATACATATAAGTAAGTTAAACTTTATCAAATATAATCAATGACTTTTCACGATGTTATGATTATCATATATATTTTATTTCTTATTCATTCTTTACCATATATCGGCAATAATTAAAAAATCCCGTGTTTCGTAAAAGGGTTTTGGAAAAAAAGTTCCGTGGAGCACTCGACGAAGAGTTCATTAACATTTTTCACAAGTTTTCGAGTGTACTGTAAAAGGCGAATGTTTTTTGAAAATATATTATACATTTCAAATTCAGTGATAAGATTTTTCACTAATCCTAAATATTTTGATTTATTTTGTTATCACGGGGAGGAAAGAATATCTATAACGTGCAGCTGGTCTGCTGGCAACCCCTGTTGTGGGATTTGCCGTGATGGTATAGTAGAAGTAGAAAGTTAGAATAAAAGTCAATACAAAACGTTGTCCATAGACACCGAAAGTAATCACTCAAGCCAGCCTAGAGCCAATTCGTAAGCGTTGGGACACCTTTCTCACTTCTTCCGATTAGATTTTACACAATGTTGCATTGTGTAGACATGGTTCTCCAATCGAGATTTCTGATTGGTTTTGTCATTTGCACCCAAATCCGGTTAAACAATAAAAAAAAATAGTAAATATTCTAAACTATTATAAAATTATCACACATCAACGAGGGCGAGTTCATTGGGTAATATTTACAAGGAAAATTAAGAGAAAAAATTGCAATAGTAATCATTGCACAACTTATGTAAACAGTTGGGATGTTATAGTGTGATTTCAATATCACCTCAATTGCGTTTTACAACATCTAGGATCAATATCCACGTCCATTTTTCAGAATGGATTTATTATATCACTTAGATAAATACTTACCTATCATATAAATTTCAATTGTAGACCACATTATTTTATTACTCACACAATAACATCGTGCATACTTTAGTTTGAAGGAGTGGTCATTAAATATTTATATAGGCACTTGTACATATTATTGATTTATTAAAAGAGATAGCACTATTATTATTAGAACTATTTAAGTATGGTCAACAATTCAATAAGTTTTAATAAGATATTCGGGGTCTCACTAGAACAGAATTAAACGACAAATACCTAAGTGTTTAAAATATTTACTATTTTTTTTAAAACCAATCAGACACGTCATTTGGAGAATCATGTTTACACAATATAACATTGAGCAACATTTAATCTGAATAAGTGAGAAAGGCGTTTCTAGGCTTACGAATTATCTCTAGGCTGGCTTAAATGATTGTTTTCAGTGTCCTTTGACAACGTTCACTAACTTCGCCATTTCTCACTTCTTCCAACCAAATATCTAAGTATCTATTTATCTTTCTACACCATTACGGTATTTTCCACAAGTGAGGTTACCAGTAGAGTAGCTGCGTAAAATAAACATGCAGATTGTCCTCCTCGTAACAAAAAATTAAGACGTTTAGGGTGGGTGGCATATCTCATCATTACTGAATCAAATATATTATATGTTTTTACCTACATTAGATTTCACAAACACGTGTCTTTAACAGGATACCCCATGACTACCAGAACGTAGCGGGAATCTTATACATTGTCGGAAACTAATAAATAGCCACGTAGCTTGGATTAAAACAAACTTTAAACATTAATAAAAAAATAAAACTAATATTGCCACTTACCTAGCCTTGTTTTTTTTGTATGTTAATGTACAATCTAATTTATGATTTTCATATTAAATAACAATATTAAAATATACTTACAGGTAATTTACATTATTAACGATCATACAAAATTTATCAAAATCCAAAAATAAGAACGACGCATGCAATAAAAATAATTAATAATAAAAAATAAAACACGAAGAAAAATAAAAAAAACAACACAAAATTATACTAAGTATGTCAAAGTAATAAATAAAACTAAATGAAATTATTAGTGTGGGAGCTTAATTAAATGCCTTTCAAAGGGAATATTCCTAACGCAATCTTAATCTCAAATATTTTAACCTCAAAATTTAACCCTCGATAGACAGTAGTTTATAATCTGATTGACAATCTGTCTGACGGTTTTGAAAATGGTTCAACATTGTATTTCGGTAGGTAATCTTCAAACAAGATAGTATTGTTTGTTAAAGCCATCTATGTACACGTGAGATTATGGCATAGATATATGGGCAATTTGGAGTAGGTCTATTTAGTGTATTGCCTACCATTTCATATCGTCCCTCTTCTGACTAACTGTCGTATCTAACATTTTTGGCGAAATCGAGTTGTGATCACCAATGTGTATTTATATGTGCCCTGCATGTTCTCACTGAAGATCACACCTGTAACTGTTACCGTTATCCTGGAATAGCCTTCTGATTTATTGTCGTATTTACGAATTATTCTAAATAAAATGTGGTGTATCTACTAACTCCTTAAAATTTCATCACAAAAATGATTCTGAGATATATTAGAATAGGTACAAATAAAATAATGTAATATATTAAACCTGTATCATATAACTAGGAGAGACGAAAATATGCACGACAAAACACAAAAAAAAACGCTCTCCTGAACAATTTACATTTAGGCAGATACTGACTGTTAGTCAGAAGAGGGACGATATTATGTGCAATTGACTAATTTAGTAGTCCTAATTATGAGAAATGACGTAGTATACCATCAGGGCTACTCTTGACAAAACTAAACACGATCTTAATCTAGTCTTGATCTTGATCATACGACGCACGAAGTGACTATTGACCAAAAATACACACAAACCGATCGCCCATTAGCGGTAGAGCGGTGTTTTTGACCATAGTCCCTTCGTGCGTCGTATGATCAAGATCAAGACTAGATTAAGATCGTGTTTAGTTTTGTCAAGAGTAACCCTGCATATTCTCCTTAAATTGCTCCTATCACAGTTGCACGAATAGCTTGGATCGCATCTGTGGTACGTAACCTAATATTTTTGCAAAAATATGAGATTAAAACATTATTAAAATGTTGAAAATGGAGGATATGGTGTCATAAAACTATAAGTTATAATAATATTTAAAATTTCAGCACACAATAAATATTTATCAGAAAACCAGCTAAAACAAAATCAAATAAAAAATATTTGGTTTTCGTTTTATCGAAGCTTTAAAATATCAATTAACTGTAGACTTTTAAAAAGCTGCCACGTTTAATATAAATTAAGTACATTTCATATAATTTATTTGGCAATATTGTTTTCTAAAAGACTAGTAACACTCAAAGTAATTAACAACTAAAAAATCTCAAAAACTTTTTATTTATAATTCCTTCTTTTTTATAATGTAGAATTAATTAAAAGAAAACTAATTTAAACTGTTTTGGTCAATATTTGATTCTTTTTTTTATGCGTCTCAAACCAAATTGACGCATATAATATAAATACAACATCGAGAAAGTTTTTGAATATTTATAATAATACTTGTTCCCTACATCCAGCAATAAAAAAGTGTAAAATAAAGCATGCAAATTTAAATACATTTTTCTTCACACATTTTTTGTATAAAAATAAAGAATAATACACAACTAGGTAAGAAAAAAACTTAAGCAAATATATACAAATCTTTGGTAAGGTTAGCCGTAAGAATTTTGCTCAAAAAGTATGTTTTCAATACACCCACATGAGACAAAATATGAAAATAACTGATATATTATATGAGTATCGGTTTCACTGGGTAATAACCACCAACGAATGACCTAGCTATTCCTTATTAATTTATATTTAAAATATTATACCCATGCACTAAAACCATAGTGTTAAAATTAATTCTATATTAAATTAAATACAAAACGATTTAGCACCATTCATGATTTAGCTCATTTTTCATTTAGAACTAATATACATTCTTAAATTAAATCACAAATTATTATACATTTACAATAAAATCGTATAAATACACATTTTAAAAATAATTAAGTATTTTAGTTCAATTTTTCGGAGAGAGCAGTGATTTTTGTATTCAATAAAATCAAATTCAGTATGTATATTAAGCTCTACTACATTACTATAAGAGTCTGGGTGTTCACGATCTTAAAACGATATCATCTAGGAACTAATTTTCTCTATTGTAGAATCTTAGCTTCATCTTGTCTGTTTAGTATCTTGGTACTATACTATACTATACCATCACGGCATATCCCACAAGTGGGGCAGCCAGCAGATCAGCTGCATGTAAGAAACACGCAAACTGTCCTCTTCGTGCGTATAGTATCTTGGTGAGATATCTATTTTCAAAAATAAGCTTCTACCTTCACTTGGTTGACAATCTGACTGAGGAACGACTTCAAGTAGTTAAACTACACAATTTTTCATTGAGCGTCAATTTGATATTTTTTAAGATCCTACAAAAGATTCTAGATCAGGATGACATGGAATTTAACTTTTCTGGGTGTATTTGGATTTATCGGAATTGATTGAATTGCAGTACATGGTTTATCTCTGGTTAAAGTTCGTCTACAAAACATTTAAGTTTAAGCAAATAAATTCTAAGAACTAAATTCATTATATAAAATTAATACTTTTGGTAATGGTCTATATAATAATTGCATAGTAAAAATACTTAATTAACTTATGTATATAACTATTAAATTAATATTATAAAGTAATAAGTCACATGGCCCCAAATACTATAATCTAACAATACATAGAATGTTGGTGATAATACTTAATGAGATTCTAATGTATAAAATTATATGGAGCGATTAATGCACACAACATTATTCCAACGTTTACATAATATACTCCATAATTTAAGGATCAAAACTATACAATACGTTCATTTCATAGCTTTTATTCTTTAACATTTATAGAAAATGTATAATATCATATGTACACTTTAGATTACAGATTAGATAGTGTACGCATGGTATTTCTTTAAAATAGTGGAATTACTGTGTGTGAAATATTGGACGAAGTGTCAATATTATTTGAGTGAAAATTATACTATTATATTTTTATAATTTGAAGTGGTACCTACATAATATAAGTAGATATTATTGGTATATTGCTTGTTGAGTATGTTTGGTCCCTATAGCTAAATTATTTTATTGACTAAGTAGTTATTACATTATTCCAATTCATAGACAAGGTGGTGCATGGATTGTCTAATGCTTTTTTGACTTCAGTTGATGTTGAAAAAATATAAATTAACTTTGAATATTACACAAAAAAACAACAATGAATATGTTACAAATATTTAACTGCGGATATTACTTCAAAAGTTGGGTTTGAAATTTAAAAATCTGGATGCGTAAAATCTGTAATTGAAGTATGAAAAACTGGGTATTAAAAATATTAACGGTTAAGTTATATAACATTGAAATAGTATTCATCTAATACTTATCTGAGCATACACTATGTATGTAGGCTGTATTACAAAGCAATAATTTCATCATATTATGTAAACATATCTTTCAGTAAATAAAGTTGTGAAAATACAGAGGGCGTTACTGTCGACGCGGATCTTATCTAATAAATAATATCTGTTATTGTTGGAAATAAACTGGGGTCTTAGTTGACATTCTAACTCAAGAATCTCCAAAATCACTTCTCACTTTGGTATGACATTTGGTATTCTTAAGACTAGACAGTTTATTTTCAAAAGCACTAACTGACATCTCTATGATACCTACATAAGATTTGTCAGAAGTAACCATTTTCAATGTATATTAATATAATTAAAATTTCATTCAAATAAATGTTAGTATATAAACATATTTTAAAAGCACATCTTAATATAAAATGGTTCATACGGAAATGGTGGATTTCATTGAAAAGGCTGTCTTAGAAAAATCCATTGGTAGTTCTTGTCCATCGGATGAATGTTCCGGACTCGCATGAATTCTCATACATGATGCTTCTTCATGCTTGTAAAGGTATGATTTGAGGGCGAAGGCCTTTCCACATCTTACACACACATGAGGTTTAGTGTTTGAATGAGTCTGTATGTGGGCACGTAAATTAGACTTATCGGCAAAAGCTTTGGAACAAATACTGCACTTAAACGGTCGTTCTCCTGAAAAATATTTCGTTTTTTACTTCATGAATGCTGAAAATTGATGTAAAAGAAATATTTCGCAAGCAAAATACAAATGAATACAGAGAATTTTTAACAACATCAATAGGTATTTATAATATAAAAGCCTTCAATATCTTGCATGTAAGATTCCAACTCATTTTATCAATCTAAGTACATATTTATGTAGGTAAAGGCCGGCGCTTAAAAGAATCGCTTTGCTGTTATTCATACAAAAATTATTCATTGCGTTTTATTGATATATATTTTACATTTTATTTTTAGTCTATATATTTGAGTAATGTGCAAATACTAACAAAACAATGAAATTAAATTAATATAGAGTTATATCACCGCAAGCATATCGAAATAAAATTCACTCGTAATAATTGACTGAAGTTAATTCAGAAATCTTTATTTTAATTTATACAAATATTATGCCTAAGAAGAATAAAATATTAGTACAAAGAAGGTACATGCAGACAAAGCAGTGTGCAGGAAATTCACAATTTATTGATATCCAATAAGAAGCAATACAACGCCATGATTTTCATAGGCTACTGTCAGTATGCAGATACGAAGTAAATGTAATATCACTGAAAAACAAAGCAATGGGATACCTGTGTGAGTTCTGATGTGTCCTTGTAAAAGCCATGGCCGAGAAAATCGTTTCCCGCAATATCTGCATTCACACGACCTGCTGTGTGTACGAAGATGCATTGAAAGGGCGGGCATTGAAGAATATGGTTTACCACAATGATGACATTTCCTTGACGGTGTAGAACTTCTATGTGTCTGTCTATGTCTCGCTAGATTAGACGCTGTGCTATATCGCCGCCCGCAATCTGGACAATCCCTACTTTGATTCGACAATCCATTTGAATTTGCCGGTCTTCTAGTTGATGGTATACGGTCGAATAGTTTATGTTCATAGCGAGGTATTTCTCTAGAAACTGCCACCTCAGCTAGTTGGGTCAAGTTGTAAAGTTCTTCCGGGCAAGATATCTCACGCATTTCTGGAACAAAAGAGCAATGAATGTTAGTCATAATATTTTATTAATAGATTGTTGCATTGTGCGCATACTAGTAATTCAAAGTTGCTGAGTAATATTGATAGAAAATATTATCTACATACAAATTGTACAAAGCCGAAGAAGTGAACTAAAATAAAATGTCACTGACTAGGTATTTAGATTCTAATATATTTTACTTTCTCGTAGTTGCATATTTTCGATACACGTGAATATTATTAATTTTTCGCTGTTCAATACACTAGGTATTATTATTTCATGAGCATTACCCGTACACTGAAGATAGTGATAAAAATGTGTAATTAAGTTCAGATATTTGGTCATTTGCCATAAAAGTGTCATTTAGAATGACGTCACACATTATTAATAATACAACCCAATTTAAAAGCAAACACCTGACATGAAAGATTCAAACAAATGTGGTTTGTATCTCGTAAATGACACATTGCTAATGTCCATACATATTACAGATTAACGTTTACCACACGTAGGTACGTATACAGAAATCATCTCTATACATACCAATTGAATTATTCTTGGTAATTATAAATATGATAAACTAACAATTAAAGGATGATAAAAGTTTATTATGTGTCTCGTTACAATTTTCATGTAATACAATTTTTTTTCAACTAAAAAAGCTTAATGTTTTCTTTGAGTTGCGTCGACAAAGCTTTTCAAAACCTTGCAGTAAACACATCATTCACTATTATAGTTTGATGTGAGTCAAAACCTTGCAGTAAACACATCATTCACTATTATAGTTTGATGTGAGTCAAAACCTTGCAGTAAACACATCATTCACTATTATAGTTTGATGTGAGTCAAAACCTTGCAGTAAACACATCATTCACTATTATAGTTTGATGTGAGTCAAAACCTTGCAGTAAACACATCATTCACTATTATAGTTTGATGTGAGTCAAAACCTTGCAGTAAACACATCATTCACTATTATAGTTTGATGTGAGTCAAAACCTTGCAGTAAACACATCATTCACTATTATAGTTTGATGTGAGTCAAAACCTTGCAGTAAACACATCATTCACTATTATAGTTTGATGTGAGTCAAAAATTTCCTTTATCATCATATGAACCAAAATATGATTATTTTAGTTTTATTCCTTCTATATCGCCAACTTGGTTTCTCTTAATTGAAAAAAAAATCTTCAGTCCTAAGCATTTCTTAAATTTTTAAAGTAATTTAAAAACCAAGTTTATAAACTTGCGCTTTCCGTAAAATTCGTTTGATATGTGAGTATAAATATTACGAAGCTTGAGACACTTAAAAATATTTTGTATGTTCATTAAAGTGATGAGGTTTGTGCCAACCCTCCTCAATGTTTTAATTTTTTGTTTATAATACCCAGTCATACTTTACGGGCTAACACACTTTTGCCATATTATGCTGTGATATGGAGAATAAATGATGACGTATTGTACCCGATGTTTGAGCAAATATTTTAAATTTTCAACCACCGATTGATAAGAAACATACCTACCTATGTCTGACGCACAATACTGAATGATATAAGTTCACATCCCACCCGACGGTCTCCTATAGATACTAATGTTATTTTTCTTTTATGGGCTTTAGTGGTATAACTACGTGGGCTGTGCAAGTATACTTCATACATAGTACATATTGCATGATTATATCTTTGCATTAATATTCGGGCATATAGAAACAAGACTAACGTTGATAATTTAAATAGAAATAATATTCATGTCCAGTGTCATTCGTGCGGAACACTGACAGTTCGATTAATATTGTAATATATTATTATATACCTACTTGGAAGTATCCACCATGCGGTATCCATACTAGATATCTCTTAACAATACTTACACGTGAAGCTGTTATTGAGGTTTATAGGAATAATTTTAAACCCTCGGCATGTTTCTTAGTAGCTTATTTGGACAAAGCACACCTCGTGAAAAGGATGAGTTGCTGGTTCAAGTCCCGTTATAACACCACCAAATGAGGGGACTTTGTCTTTTCTAAGCCTTATTTATGATAGTTTCACGTTGAAAATGAGCTTAATACGTTAATACTGTACTAAGGTAGGTATTATACCTTATATAATATAATATATATTTATGTGTGTGTGTAGTTATCTTAGTAGTGGTATAGCATCTTCTTAAAATATCTCACATAAAGTGAATAACCCATGAACATTGAACAGTTAAGCCGTGGAATCTTAACATTATTATTATTAAACAACTACCTACTACACTGTGAGTACACAACATTACATCTTACATTTGTTGAGTTCCACTACCGCGTGTGTTCTATATCAGGAATTAAGAGGGGTTTGATTTATTTTTGTTTCCTTCCACCGCTGCTGGTCGTAGGTATAGCATTAACAGCAAACGCACGTGTCTTGACTTGGAAATACATTTTTGTCAACAGGAGTCATACATTGCCATAAGGAGAAATTTATAGCGATCTTGTACTTGCTGTTAAATATAATACAAACAAACATATTATGTGCAATATATAGTATGTGTATAAAATTAATTCATTACATGAATGAAATGATGACGATATTTCAGGAAATGCTTCACGCATATGTTCGCGTTTTATCCTTTCATCATTAATAACTTAGCATCGGCGTACTCTGAAATTGCTAGCAGTGCGTCAAAGACGTGAGTCTCTTATTTAATATCTCGTTCATAAAATTCTCTATTCAGTGTTTTCCCCTAGAAAAAATCTAGCATCTTGTGAGCCATGGTCTGATATTACGTTCCAGCAACGAGCACCTTAATCATTCTCAGTATGCGGTGCTTGTTGCTTGAACAATTTCCCTTCTTCTGATAGAATAGCTCAATCTTATAATGGATTTAAATTCTCTGCCTAGAAATATTCTGACTCAGTACCCGTCCCCAAATCCTTTTCTATAGTTCCCAGTTCTTTTGAAGTGTTGGGTGTGTGCGTTGTGTTTTATTTACTCTTTTTGCTTTACACAACGATTTTTCTAATTATTGTGCTTTGTTTATTTTCTTACGTATGTTTTGTTTTAATATATGGTTAGATGGAAAAATCCACTGCATAAAATCATCACAGTTTTTTTTTTTATATTTCAATGGATTTGTTGATTTTGTTATGTAATTGATGATGTAGGTACAAAGAGAATAAAATAAATATAAAGTAAGGAATAGTTATATCGTTTTTTCACTAAGAACTAATTTATTGATACCTATTATAATTATGTCTGCAATTTAAAGAATGTATTGCATTGTGTAAAGTCTTCCGCATTGAAAACTCTGGAATATGTAATATATTGACTCCTTGAACGTCTGATTTCGATCTTTTACAATGAAATGCATATTTGAGGCCATTGATATGTATCTTATATACCCATCTTTATAGATATCGTTGTAGATACATTTACCAGAGAAGCGAAAGACTGAAAAACTAATGACTTTTATACAATCTTGCACTCATTGTTCGTATTCCAACTTGAGATCTCCTGGCTCACAGGCATAGGGCTACCCTAGAGTCACATCTCACTCTGGGTTAGAATCGAACCTGGGACCTTGTAACTTATAGGCAAGAGCGTTTCATCTACACTACATCGGTCAAAATTATTGGACGATCTGTTGTTTTACTTAATAATGATCAATTGTCTTCACAGTCACTTTCAAGATAACGTCATTGACGTTTAATATTGAATCAGATCCAAAAATATGTCTCTGAAGGCATCTTCGATATTATAATATACTTCAAAGTTGGTATATTTTTTTTGAAGTAATCAGTAAAATACTAGTGGTAAAAATACAGTGCTTTGGCCAGATATCTCATAACGGATATTCGGTGAGATTTTAAACCGGATATTCAGTAAACGGGTTGGCAATTTCAGATAATTTTGACATTCTTCAAGATTGCCGCAAGCAATTTTACCGTGTCCAACATAGTCGACAAGTCAGCATCTTCAACGAGTAAGCTTTTGGTATTGCTGGACTTATATGTACAATGAAATCGCCTACCAACACTACTGTGATACAACCAATATACTTTAGAAGCAGATTAAAGACTTTTAAATTCACCGAATCCCTTTAGACATTAATGTCGTCCGGAATCGTTATTATAATCGACCACTGCCAAGATACCTATTTTATGTAGTTTAGATCTAATGCGTAGTAAGACAAGATGATTTTTGAGCGATTGCATCATTTCAAACGATATAAACGCTAATGAATTTTCTGGTCCTGCTTCGCCAAAGTATTTTGTCCTTTGTTTTAATTTCATTCAATTCATAAACCTAATGGCCATGTCTTTCTTTATGATTCCCGTTTACACTTGTTGTTGATGTCTCCCGCGGCGTTTTGGTCTTGACCCGAAAAACAATGAAGGTACCTACGTAGTAAAAAAAGTCTTTCTGTATTTTTATATTTCTTAATAGATTAATTTGTTATGATTATATATTTTTGTTGAAACATAATGCATACCCGGTATAATACTTCTATCTATCTATTCCCTCACGCCGTATCCCAAGTGGGGTAGGCAGAGAGAACGGAACGCCAATTAGATCTGTCCTTACATACTTCTTTCGCTTCCTCTACAGTCATACAATTTCTCATGCACGCACGTCGGTTTCTTTTACTCAAAACACGGCCGTCCTAGAGAATTTGATCTACATGTTCAAGCCATGTAGTTCTCGGACGCCCGCGCTTTCTCACACCCTACCTTTCAGCCAAGTATATCCTCTTTGTCATTCTTTCCTCTTTCATTCGTTCCACATGACCAAACCATCTCAATTTATTTACATTCTATCCACAACACTCCTCTTGCATCCACTCATTCTTCTAATATCCTCATTCTTCACCCTATCACGCAACGTTTTACCAACCATCCTCCTCAGCGATCTCATCTCCACAGCATTTGTTCCACTTTCGTCCTTCTTCAACCATGTCCACGTTTCGCTTGCATACATAAGTGTCGGTACCAGGATGGTATTGTGCACTAGCAATTTTGCCATGTTCGACACATTGTCATTGCTGACAATGTGTCGAAATGCACCGTTAATCCTAGCATAATACTTTCGGGTTTATAATATATAAATTCATTTACAATTTTAAATGGATCTCAAAATTGTAATAAAAAATACTTATAGAAATTAGATACACAAATAAATATCAATACTAAAATCTTTTGTCAAAAATTGTGAATCTATTTGTTTATTTCTGGATAATCAATGTTATTGAGTTAATACTTTTCAGTTAATATGGTATCCGAATTAATTTTACTATTCGGTTGATCCTTAATTTACGGATAACTATGTAATGTCTACTAAACATCTTGCGATTGTACTTGGCAGAACAAACTAATCAAATTTACAAGTTGTTATTCTACAGGCGGGCGTTATTTAGTAGATATAATTAGTATGTACAAATAATACTTAATACAAATGATTTTCTTCATATACTCACACTTAAAAGTTAAACATTATTAAATACTGTAATATTTCAGTGCCTCTTTTTAAGGATCAAGAAATCAAAGTAAAATATATTTAAATAGGTATTATATTATGACAATGATCAAGTATGTTTACGCACCTTAAACTTTATTTGCATATTCACTCAATTCTGTAGATCCTAATCATGATATCCCATGATAGATCAATATATTACACATCTGTCAATATGTAAAAATATTCACGAAAAACGTAGCTGAGATAATATACATATTACCACAATGTTTATATAAGTTTTTTCTTTTGTATGATAATGTCAACAATTTAACAAAAAAGTTAAAGGAATAAATTCATTTTCCATATCTACCTGGATACATTGCAATAAAATAAAACGATGAAATAAAACATGATTTATTCATGGGGGATATGGCATTATACCTCCGAATATTTTCACAGTTTTTCATTTAGGTGTATTCAACTATTTTGACGTTCCTATTTAGGTATAATGCAACTATTATAAAATAAATGTTTTCATACCTGTTGTGCGTAGTTAGTGTCCCAAACAAAAACAAAGCGCGAATCAAAACAAAAACAATATTGAAATGAGTAGAATAATATTAAGACGAACACTGAAAAACTCTTCCTTGTGGAACTGTTTATTAGTTTGATAGACGTTTGTACTATGGAAAAAAGAAATGTGAATATATTGAGAAAGTATTTCAAAAAGGACTCAGGAGGTTTGCGTGTGGTTAGTAGTTACGTGTTGGTCTTAAAACACTCTAATTTAAACTGAAAGTTTGTCTAAACGTTGGTCTACCTTTATTATATTGTCGATTTTAAATACTTCGTAGTGGTCCATAGTACGTAGTTTGTATTTGTACGCAATCTGGCATTGCTCATGAAAGCACAAGGGCGGCGCGGCGCAACTTTGCGGGAGCTTTCACTGAACTTAGTCTAATTATGTAGGTATATTATATCTCTTACGAAGTTTCATCATAAGTATGCACAACCAAACACGAACACGCAAAAAACTTAAAAGTCAAATGTCGAAAGAAATTCGCTAATCCAGATATCAAACTTTAAAGAGTAAAGGTTTGAAGCTTTAATTTAAAATTTTAACATTGTTGCAGTAATTTTTTTCACAAAATAAATTTATAAAGAAAAATTTACCGGTAAGCCTAATGAAAGGACATCTGTGAGACAAAGGAGTATTTGGCATAGTGATGTCTATAAGAGATTGTGAAATATTTCAAATTCCTGTACCAAACTAAACATTTTCATAAATTCATTCAAAATCCCACATTTTAATAGCGAATTTCGCAATGCCAAATTAAATATTTATTTTGAATGTTTTATTAATAGTATTCTACAATGCACATCCGTTACTTGATTATTTAAATCGCGATCGATTTCGGTAAACCTATAGCGATACAATACTCTCGTCAATGGTATAGGTTTACCGAAATCGATCGCGATTTGAATAATCAAGTAATGGATGTGCATTGTAGAATACTATTAAAAAACATTCAAAATGTCTCGTAACTGTTACATAGTTAATCCTTCTAAAATAACTGATATTAAATATTTATTTCAACGAATTGATAGAAAAACAGTGCTTGTAATATATACCTACAAGATTAACATGAAATCAAACACTTATTACAAAAAACCAGACAAATGAGGATCATATATCAATTTAAATGTTATTACTTCATAGAGTACTACAGTTTATACTTATTTGAATGTAAGAAATGCTAATTGGACATTATTTACAATGTATGGTTCATATTTTATTCAAAATACCTCTTAACACCATAATACTCTTAAAGCAGAATATAATAAATAAGTAATTGAATCCGAATAAATTGTCTGGATAATTTCAATAATAAATAGCTATACAATACTGTTTCATGACTGCTTTTCCTGTATCTAATAGTTTTTTGTACTCAATGCATTATTTATCCATTAGGTGAAAAATCTCGCAATCGCAGATCAAAAGTACGTCAGTCGATACATTTCCTTTTTTCGTCCGTCATTTTTTATTCAATAATAATATAAATAATTGTACATTTTTGTATTACTTGATTGATGCAGATTTATAAAAATTAAAAAAGAAATAATTTGTTCTTAAAGTAAAAAAAAATATGTGACATAGGTACCTACATTCATTTATACATTCTATGAAATATAAATAAAAAAAAACTGCATACTATCTTCTTATTAGGTGTATTATGTCATAAATATTTTCTAACAAGTGAAAAATAAATTAAAGAAATAACTTAATTTAAATTGAATATTATTTAAAAAGTTTTTGTGCACGTCCATGTGTCAGTGGTTGTGCGCTAAAAATAGCCCAGTCGCACGTGCGTTCGTCGTGTGCCACTACCACTGGTTGCACGTGGGACGGTGCGGTGGGAGAGCTGCTGCGCTGTACCATCTGCCGACACCTCGCGCCAATCATAACCACTCTCTGAACACCTCATGAGGTATGCCACTCATCCTGCATATTTTATTTTCATTAGAACGTAGTTTGCTGGCTTGTGGGAGATGCCATGATGATGGGAAACATCGATAACATTAATACAAAGAAGCTTGGTTTTTTATTGATTGAATATCGTGGATGTAGGTACCTACCTACGTATAGGTATTTAGCTGTATTTAGTATAATATAATTTTTGATGCCATAGGTAGGTACTCGATGTTCTCTGCATGTGCGACAGCTGGTTAAATCGGTTTATTTTAACCCGATGAAGCAAATGTTTATTTATTCAATTAAACACGTATGTATTTTATATAACTATTATTATTTTACAGTCATTTACAAATGCATGATCTGTATGTCGGAGTGGAAGTACAATATGTCAAATTTTGCACAATTTGACTTATGCCTTGTGATCCTTGTTAAGCTCTTTTTCATGAGAGGAAAGATTTAATTGTTTGCATTGAATAGGCTCCGAAACTACTGAACC
The DNA here is from genome assembly GCA_947579605.1 of Athripsodes cinereus. NCBI lineage: Eukaryota > Metazoa > Arthropoda > Insecta > Trichoptera > Leptoceridae > Athripsodes > Athripsodes cinereus. The sequence goes on from OX388329.1 coordinate 7,299,391, forward strand.
GATTTGAAAAATTCTTTCACTATTGGGAAGCTATACTATCCTCGGGTGACATAGGCTATATTATATTTTCAAAAAAATTAGGGATCCTTACTAAAACTACATTTTTTTAAAATACCTATCTACCCGTACGAAGCCGGAGCGGACCGCTTGTCTAGAATAAACAGTAACTATCCCCATAAAAATAAGTTGCATGCATTTTATTATTGTTACAATATTTTTTTACATTCTTCTTCTTTTGATATGACAAGCAAATGTAATTTTGTTAATAAACTTTGAACGGTCGTACTGAAAAATGACGTCTCATGATATAGTATATGTATTTTCATTCCGACATATCCACATATGATATTATTACCTACCTATGATTAAGTTATTGTTGTTTATTTTGAGTTGTTTCGTTACAAAGCGAAATATAGCGTGTAAAATCAAGTAAATTTTATTATTTATACGTTTACATTTGGATATATTTTATTTCTCATTCACAGCTGCATTTTATTGCCAAACTTCTTATAGGTAACAAATAAAACAAAAACGTTACAACAAGTATGCGTCTGTAGGTGCCGTCATAGTTGTATTATAATATCATAAATTATATCAAAATCATTTTTTTTGATTTCTCGTTAAAAAGCTTTTTTTATGAAATCATTTGTGTTCTTGTCACAACGCAAGTTACTTGCATTTGCTAGAAACAAGTTTTTGGTTTTAATTAACAAAAATATAAAATTCGAGATTGATTTAATTGGCCATTGTTCTTCAGGTAGAACTAGCTAACAATCGTATACTGGATTAGTAAAAGTATACACGATTGATTATATTTCAATGAAAAGTTCGCGCAGAAATTTTATTTTATATTTATTTATTTATTCTTTACTGCATATTAATCACAATACGTACAATTTCATAGAAAAATGCGTTCAAATTAGATATACTTAATTAATTAATTATACTTAATTAATTCATGAATAAGGCCGGTGTGGCGCGGAGGCAACGCTCTTGCCTTTGAGTCACGAGGTCCCGGGTTCGATTCCCGGCTAGGGCAAAGTGAAGAATGACCTTTTTCAAATTGTCCTGGGTCTGGGTGTTACATGTATATGTGTGTAGTGCATTGTATATGTGTGTATCGTCGCGTTAGTACCCATAATACAAGATTCATCTTAGTTTGGGACTAGCTCGATCTGTGTGAATTGTCTAAAAAAACGGATAGTAGAATAAAAGCGTAAATATGGTTTTAGGCATCTTTTTGTAGGGATTTTTATCGAATCGACGTTATTTTGAAATCTCGGAGTAGGTACTTTAAAATACCAAAAATAACTTAAAATGATGTAATACAGTAGGTACCTTTATTATTTTAATAACACTTTATATTCGGAATAAAATAAGAAAATAGATAAGGATCAGAATTCAGCTGAAGTGAAAATAATATGTTTTTATAGGTTTTATATATTATATACTAAATAAAAGTGCATAAGTGGTCTGTATAATATAGACTAAGTCCATGGCGACCGGTGTGGCGCGGAGGTCAACGCAGTTGGCTTTGAGTCACGAGGTCCCGGGTTCGATTTCCGGTCAGGGCAAAATGAAGAATGACCTTTTTCAAATTACCCTGGGTCTGGGTGTTACATGTATATGTGTTCAGTGCATTGTATATATGTGCATCGTCGTGTTAGTACTCATAATACAAGATTTATATCTTAGTTTGGGACTAGCTCGGTCTGTGTGAATTGTCTGTACATGTTATGTTATGTTATTGCAAAAAAACACACAAACCGTGTTGCTCAGTGTTGTTGATTTTTTTACATCCTTTGTTAATCGCTTGATATGTTAAAGCTTTCAAACAAGTTGGTATTATGATTTTCAGCTCTTAGATTTTTTTCAAACAATGGCTGTCTGAAAATCTCAACATTTTTTTACAACAACAACAACAATGGCAATTAACCGGTAAAGTACAAAAAAGAAAAACAAATCAAAAACATTGTGCAACAATTTTCCATTTTCTGGCTGTTATGAAATCTTCATTACCATTCGTTACGTTGATAGTAAACTCGCTCAATACTGTAATATCTATCGGGCCATCTGGATGCTGTAACAGAAATCTATGCCAAAATGATAAAAATCTATGACAATATTGTATCCAACAGACGTTAGACTGGTATATATTATTGTATCATTATTTTATTCAATACGATGTCGTACATTAGGTAAAAAATATCGATAAATCAATGTCTGGTGTACTCGTACATATTGTCACCTTATAGATAGCTAACTTATTACTAACAAAGCATAAAACAGACAATGATGTAATATACAGAATATACTATGGATCTTTTTACATAAATTACGTAAATATATCTATTAGAATATTTGGAAAATATTCGTAATATTTTATTTATTTTTTATTTTGAATATAAAGTTTTTTTTGCTGTTTTAGATTTTTCAAAAGAATTCATTTCAAACGAGTATTTCATTTCGTCTAACACATACTTCTCATGTGTTTGATTAGGTAAGCTAGTTACCTGTTTATTTATACTTTAAATTTATTTTTGGTTTTATTTAAAAATATATTTTGGAAATATCCGTATTTTTAATTAAAATTTCTTATAGAGAAAATAAAACCATTCCCCGTTTTTATTCGTGCAATATTTAATAGAAATCAAGGGCGTGGTATATTACCATAATATGAATTCACTAGACTTTGTATTATAGACTTTGATACAGATATAAACGCATTCTCAGACGAGGATTCCACACTGATGATGCATCAATATGTAAGAATATAATATACCAACGGGACAACAAAGATTCGAGTGACGGATGTCATTTTGTTAAAATTACATATCTACACACTTTGTTATTCGTAATTCTGATCCTTGTTCCAAACTTCCAATGCTTAATACAGATTTATCTCGCTGTCACTATTCGTCAGCGTAAGAACTCTGTAGTTTAATTAATAATGGAATACATATTAGTTTTTTCGTATCTTTCCTATATGTAGTGTGCACAATGTAAAAAAATTGGTCATCTGATGATATTATTATGTATCCATTTTCTTCAATTCGCAGAATCGCAGATGATATCTTGAATTAATACATGCACATTTTTTTATATTTAATAATACCTCTACTTCTTTTGATATTCGTTCCTTCTAACTATATGCTGATCTAATTAATGGAAATCAGAATGGTGTTTTTTTGTTATTTCAAGCCACTCTCTAGAGTAAAGAACCTTCTTTATTCAGGACAACTTTATGTTATCTGAATCACCTAACCATTAGATTCGTAGTGTGTAGTAGAAAAGGGTAGGTCGGTCCTTCTGTGTTGAAAAAGAGTATAAAAATAATTTTGAAAATAAGAACATTTGAAGAATATTAAATGTCAGGGTCGCCAAAATATTGAATATCAGAACCTATAAACATGTCACAAATGATGCGGTGCGTAGGTGTATTCTGCAAAGACCTGTAGTTTCTTCTGAACTACGAGAAAGATGTTGGTCCTGGTTTGAGATTGATAAAATACTGCTACTTGCACAAAGGCTGTCTGGGTGTGAGTGTCTGTGAGTGTCTCTATGAAATAAAATAAAATAAAATAAAAATAAAGGCATTTTTAATGTTTGTGGATGTGTGTGTATCTCGTTGGGGGTTTCTGCGTCAGCCGGGTTCACCCCCACAAGACGTGGGGGAGTCTAAAGGCTGGTTTTGCCCACTGCGGCGTTGGCGAACTACTTTTTCGTAGTGTCGTCCTGTCTCCCTAGCTGGAGAGAGGTTTGGGAGGTATGTCCCTTTTTAGGAGTGTTGAATGTTTCAACACAATGCAAGCTAATAACATGTCTCTCGAAACCTCACCTCGACCTTCTTCTGCTATTCACCAATTTATATATTTTCTGCTCAAAGCCCGTCCGTGAGGACAATTTTGGTTTGAATGTGCGGATAAACAGGAGTCTAACTCCTGGGATATCCGGTTGTGAGATGAATCTCTCTTCAATACTTGTATAAAATTATTTTGTGTCATGCATGACCGGAAATATTAATAAAATGTGTACTTATAACAATGTTACAAGCGTTTCTTACAGGAAATATTTATTCTTGTAAATATCTAATAGGTTTTTATAAAATAATATTATAGCAAGATATGAACTGCAACTGCAAACAGCTAATTTGTTGTGAACTCTACACACAGTCCAACAAAAAACGAGTAAAAACTGACAAATTGACAATGATTTATGATTAAGTGCCTACCCAAAAAACAGCAAAAGAGTACAACACAAAAAATAATACTTTAATTGTTGCAACGGGTGTATAAAATTAATATGCACCATATCAAAATATGAAATGAATTTAGTTAATTATTTTAAATATTCGCGTTGTTGCATGAAATAAAATATTATCATAAATCTTATTCACACATAATATTGTACCTACATCTCACATGAAGTGATTAAGTAGAAAAGTTTTATTAATTTTGTTTTAGCTCGTGAAAAATAAACTAAGTATTATTGATGATAATATTATTATGTCGCGGTGCTTTCTTAAAAATCTGACTTCCGTGGAGCGACATTTTTACATAGTGACAATTTTTCTGCATTTTTGAAAATGATTCATTGCATTTCTGTGAAATTTTCATCAAATGAACACTTTATTTTGTGAATCACATAATTATCCAGTATACATTTTCAGCTTAATTTATCACAATATTAAACAGGTGATATTAATATTTGGAAGTTTGGAAGGCGTCTGGACTCAGCATCAGGACAAAATGTCGCTTGTTCAATGCGTGCATCATCCCAATCCTTCTATATGGCTGTGAGTCTTGGCACTTAACCAAGGCTCAGGAGCGGAAGATACTAAGCTTTGAAAACAGGTGTCTTAGAAGGATTTTGGATGTCAAATGGTATGAACATGTTACAAATGATGCTGTGCGCCGGCGCACCCAGCAGAGACCTGTAATCTCCGTAATACAGGAGAGACGATGGTCCTGGCTGGGACATGTTTTGAGAATGCCTAATGATAGTTGGCCAAAAAGAGCACTGTTTTTCCGTCCGCAGGGGTTCCGTCGGCCCGGGCGTCCCTCTTTCACAATACACCGTTCCTATGACAACGATATCATCAGGGCGCAAGGAATGTCGTGGAAAGAGGTGACGCAATTGGCACAGAGACGCTCTGAATGGAGGAGGCTGGTTTCTGCCCTGTGCTCCCGAGAGGAGCGTTGAGGGCGATGATGATGATGATGATGATTTCTCGTATAGTGTATAAAATGTTTCCTTCACATCCATGGTAATATTGACAAGAATATTATTTTGGCTGTCTGCCAATGGGAAGCTAAGACATGTTACATGTTGTTCTTATTGGTTGTATTACGGGAAGGACAAAGATCAAGATGAATCTCAAGTCTCGGGTTAATGTAGTGGCTACAGATTAAGTATAACATATATACCTATTTATATTGTATCACTACACTCACAATATTTTTTACTTGTAATATGAGACACAGTATTAGATTGAGATGGTCATGAAATATCTACAATAAATAATTTATTGACAATTGTCACCGTGTAATGAATTTCAGAAATTACTCCTGAATTGCATATACCATCTTCCTATCATAAATGCATAATTATGATGAGATAAAAATATAGTTACCTACTCATGACTAAACTAAACCTGTAGGTACCCACAAAATATTTTTTCTGTTGTGCAACATTTCACCGAAGATTTAAACATTTTGTCTAAAAAAAATTGGTTCCATCATGTGATTTTTCAAATTTCCTCATGGCAGCTGTGGCATTACGTTTAGAATGAACCAAATACAATTTACAGTTAGGAGTAATTATTTTAGTTTGACATCAAACCGGAATAACGTTAATTACTATTCTTGCGTATATAGCTTCGAAGAAAATAAAATTATACTTGATTCAATCATTCTTGTCCTTTGTCTAGAAAATAAATTTGACAGAACTTACTATACTGTATTATGAAAGTAAACATGTAAATAAGTTGGTAAATTTAATTATACTGTAGTTATAATTTTAGCAGCGATTTCCTTGTGGCAAACAGGTAAACCTGAAACCCATCACTCCTACCCCCCCTCCCCTTTCCCCCCTTTTCCTTTCTTTTTATGCATATATGTTTGTATCTTTTTTTTCTCAGTCTCTCCCTTCTTATATATATGTGTGTATGTATGTATGTTTGTATATATGTTCACTTTGTGAGTATTTTTTTTTCCATATCGCCTTAGATTTTTGATTTTATTTTTATCGTATGTTTTTTTAAGATAATACTTTTGGGTTAGTTGGAAGAGATCGCGCCTTTGCGATAAACTCGCCCTCTGTATATTGATTGTATTTAATTTGAATGTATACCTTTTATGTAATTTTTCTTAATCAATGTACAGTAAAGAATGAATAAATAAATAAATAAAAAGGAATGAATGTTTCATCCATATAACTACAATTTGTCATATATAAAAAAATAAATACATAAATAAAAACTTTATTGGCAAAATATTTTTGTTGTATACAAGTATGTTTACAAAAAGGATCAAAAAGCGGGCTTATCGCACTAGCAATCTCTTCCAGCCAACCCGAAAAAAAGATGAATAAATAAAAATAGAAAATATAAATATAGGAAATGATGTAAAAATAAACACTAAATAAGATATTAAAAGGAACTATAAGTTCAATATATACTTAATATAAATTAGATTTACAATAAATAAGTAATATAGCACATATATCTATGTCTAACAAGAATAAGGAGAGGAAGGGAAAAGAGGGTAAGGAGAGGATCTACATTAAATCATACATATCTTCTATATGAGCTATTTCTATAGCTGGACACTATATTATTGTGGTGTATAATATTGATAAACATTAAAAGCTTCATCAAAATACTGGCCGATGATGAATTAAATTATGTATACAATTTTAAGTATGTGCTTAAGTGTCTGAAAATGCACTACAATTTCCTTAAGAGTGCCTATAGATAGGTGTGTATTTAATTTATACACACATATTATCTTCCTAATTGTTGGTCCACGTGTTAGGATGAGTTTACAAACATTCAAGTCATTCCCCGGTCCGTGGAATATTTGACAATACGATTCATTAAACATCCGGTGTGGATCAAGTGTTGATAGTTTGAATTAATTACAAAAATATACAAACAGTAGCCCTGGTGCACTTTGTAATCAATACACAAGTATCTGAATCAAGTATGGTAAATAATATAAATTTATAGTATGAATACATGTTTATATGAGATGTGGATTAGTAATTTATTTTAAATACTATACCAGCACGGCATATTCCTCAAATCAGGTAGGCAGAGGACCATTCGAGCTAATAAAAATACATACAAGATAGGTAACATGCCTTATCGCTGAATATCAGTCAATTGTCCAATACATTAGTTATCTTTTCAAAATTTTACATAATTATATCATCTATGTTTTATCTTTTGCGAGGATTTAAGAAGAGTAAAAGGCAATTGATAAAAATATATTCTTCAAAAAAAAAAACATTTTAATGATGAATTAGGAGAAGCTTGCTTATTAATGTTTTTATAGTTCTAAATATTTTGTATGAATACGAGTAAGGGCAGAAACTGCGGAGATCGACCAATAAATGATTAGTTATATTATGAACTAAGTCTTAGAAAACGTTCGCTATTGCAATATGAAGATTGGAATAGACTGGTAGGTAAGTCAAAGGATGGAGAAAAGATGAAAAATTTGTAAACCATTGCAATGGATTATAATAATATACCTATGTTTAGGAAACATTTCACATTTCATTCCCTAACATTTAAATGATTTGCTATATGTAGATACATACTACTATTATCATTCTCTGGTTTTAATCTTGTGAATTGGTTGCACCTTTCCTTCCATTGCACTCTATCCTATGCTACCCTCTTCAGCTCGTCACCTCACAGCTTATATCCTCGCATAGATCGTCGAGGTATTCTACACTGAGAAAAATAGGTACTAACGAAATTTCACAAAGAATCATTGGTACGTACTATCAGATTAGGACCAGAGATAGTACAAACGATTCATTAGTACGAATCTATAATATTAACTTTTCGCAAACAAATCGTTGGTAAATTTACGAACGATTTGTTTGCGAAAAGTTAATATTACTGTACTATCTCTGGTCCTAATTTGATAGTACGTACCAATGATTCGTTAGTATTTTTCTCAGTGTAGCGTCCTACGATTTGTTCCTTCAGCCATTATTACAAGTATAATTATTTTCTGTGGAAGGTTTTCGTTTATTATAGAGTACTATTAGGTATATATCACAGTTTAAACCACCGACACTGTATTCGTTGATATATCTATGCCACATGTACGAAAGTGTGCTTCTTAGTAGGGAATAAAGTAAAATATAGTAGTTATGGACACCTACTGGTATTTACTAACACATTAAAGTAAACTGAAAGATACTACAAATAGTTAGTAGGTATGCTATAGTGTAAACTTTTCAACGCACGTTTATATGTTACAGACGCACAACAAAACTTAATAGAACGAATATCCGTAATACATTTCCAACACGAAAAGCTTTGCAACTTATTTAAAATATTGCAATATATTATTAAACATTTAAACATCTCGTAGAGAGCAAACAGAGTAACATTGTGCAAATTCTACATTCTGCAAAGTCCCAACGCCTATGAATTGTTATGAATAGTTATTCTCACTGTCAATTTATGGTCCATTAATCGAGAAACATTTGATGCAAATCATAGAAGCAACAACTTTTTTTTGTTTTTTTTTGGATGATTGGTTTCATCGGGAGAGGGGTGGTTAGGCTTTTACGCCTTCTGGACCGCGACGGTCATTTAATTAAAAAAAAACGGACCCCTAATGAAAGTAGTTGGTGACCCCTGCTCTACGCTCTACACTCTGTACAGTCTTGACTCCAACGCTGACAGCTAATCCGCTGCCTCCGGTCTTGCCTATCATAATATCGATATTAAGGTTTTGTCCGATTGTTATATCTACAATATTGAAGTTTCACTGTATTTCAAGATGTCAGTAAAATCCATGAAAGAAGAAGGGGAAATGGCGTAAAAAGAAAATAACACATCACCAAAGGAACAGAGTATGTAATATGATTTACATACCTATACCTAGTATGTATACCGAAGAAGGTAAAATAAATATATATATAGTTATACCTACTATGTATCACACGGTACAAAACAATGACATTTTATACTCTTAAAATTTAAAGGAGAAAATTGGTAAAGCGACCAATCAAATTTTGCGACCATCATAACTTCACATCAATCAACTTAAATTGAGCGATGGTTCAAAAAACTACATTCATAATAATATCTCCCTAGAGCAGTGGTTCTTAACCTGGGTTCGATCGAACCCCAGGGGTTCGGTGAGTCAGTCTTGGGGGTTCGGTGAACATCATTTTAAAGGCAAGATATTTTTGCGAGTTAGAAAAAGAAAAAAAATACTCCGATAATTCCTTCATACCGCCATCACAAGTTTAACAAACAATGTTGCCAGTTTATTCTAACAATCCAAATATTACCATGTTATGAATTTGTAAAAATCTAATTTTATTTTTCAAATTAGGAGGGGTTCGGTGAACGCATATTATGTAACTGGTGGGGTTCGGTACCCCCAAAAAGGTTAAGAACCACTGCCCTAGAGTCTCTCGTTGTAGATACATTGATAAAAGTATGGTAGCGTATATTCGAAAAATATTGATGTTCCATATGACACATATGTACAGCTACATTTCTGTGGAGGGAATAACTCAATATTGCAAAACTGACTCATGCCCCTTTACCTTGTTACCACAGATAAGTATGAGAAATGCACGTTTTCACAGCAATCACTAATACAGTTTATCTTTATTATATAGGTACAAAAAATATTTTGTATTACAGACATTCAATTTATATATATATATATGAGGTGAAGGTTTTACTCCATTTCACTGCGTACAGTCGGGCAGAGACTTGGCTCTTGGCTTCTGCGAGATGGTCCTGAAGAAGCACATGTATACACAATGCAGAAACACAACACCTATTCTGCAAATCCAATCTGCATGTTCCGGTGACGGGCCGTGTCTCGTCCCACATGCAAAGGCAAGAGCCAAGTCTCTGCCCGACTGTACGCAGTGAAATGGAGTAAAACCTTCACCTCATACTATCTCCTGCGTAAAATCAAGTGATCTTTCATTAATGGAATGCATTAATGAAAGATCACTTGATTGATCATTATTTTAAATTTTGGAATATAGTTTCTTAGAGAATTTGTACTGCGTTACCCAGTCTATTAGGTCAATGGTATAAAAACAGTAGGTATGTTGTACGCTACACATCCGCTTTGAAGATTGACACGATTCCGTGAACGGATTAGTTCGATGTGAATTTTCTTATATTTTTTTTAAAGAACAAAAAAAAATCGACAAACAAACTTGACACCAAAATTTTCAGTAAAGAGCATTAGATTTAAAACTAATGAATTAAATAATAATAACATGAATTTTCACATGGCGTTTTTGAAGCTAAAAATATTTTTTATCATTGTTTGGAATATTGGTTTTTCTAGTTTTAGGATGCGATTGTTAATACTTACCTGCAGGGTTATATATATATAATGAGTTACAATCCATTGGATTGGTCTGCAACGAGTTTTGACTTATTTCTCCACTCCTCCCTATTCTCAGCCAGTCTCTTCAACTCCATATATGAGCCACAGCTCATGTCCCTCTTCAGTTGGTCCATATAGGCGTCTCTCGGTCGACCTCTGCCATTTGTGCCTTCGGTCCTGCCCTCTGCGATTGCGATGAGCAGTCCTGGGTGCCTGATGTTGTGGCCAATCCAATTAGCTCGTTGTTGGCAGATTCTTTTGAGGAGTTGCCTTTTTTCGCCAACCCTGGTTAACACTTCTTCGTTTTCGACGTGTTCCGACCAATGAATCTTCAGCATGCGTCTATAACACCACATTTCAAATGCCGCTAACCGTCCGCTTTCCCTCTTACTGATGGTCCACGTCTCGCATCCATATAGCAGAATGCTCCACACAAAGGCTTTAGTGAGATTCTTCCTCACGCTTAGATCAATATTAGGGGATTCTAATATTTTGGATTTTTTGTTAAAGGCAATTCGTGCCTGGTTTATTCTGCTCACAATTTCTGATTTGGAGCGTCCGTCCTGGTTTATTCTGCTGCCCAAGTACACGAATTCTCTTACTTGTTTGATGCTCACTCCATTTATGGCAATGTTCGCAGTCGCTTCCTCCCTTCCAACGACCATACATTTTGTTTTATCTTTATTTATTTTCATGTTGTACTTTGACAACAGTATACTTTCCATTTTTCCTAAGGCTTCGTTCAGCTCCATCTCGGAGTCTGCGAGCAGTGCTATGTCGTTACCTGCAGGGTTACTCTTGACAAAACTAAACACGATCTTAATCTAGTCTTGATATTGATCATACGACGCACGAAGGGACTATTGTCAAAAACACCGCGCTACCGCTAACGCGCGATCGGTTTGTGCAAACAGTGATTAAAATCTAACATCTGCAATTACTCGTGAAAAAGAAATTTCGTCGCTTTCACCACATTCCTAGATACAGTAGATGTTCTAAGTATAAACAAATTGATTCGTATTTTATAATATAAAAAATGTGCCCGTCTTAAAAATGTGTCCTAAATGGTTAATTAATAATTTAGTCTTCGGGATTACAAAGGAATATTTTATACCTACATCTATACCGTACCTACATACAATCTTTTATTCAAATACTCTATAAAGATTAGGCACGTAAAAACGGAAAAGTTGTATTTGGTATTAATAATAATAGTAGGTAATATAAAAACATTTCTCTGAATCCACTCTTTGTTACATCTATAGAACATAATAAATATAATATGTAATGTCTCGGAAACTTGGTTGACTACCTACACCTATATAATCTCTTCTGTTTACAGCCATATACAAATTCTATTTTTGGTGTAGGAACACGATTCCACAATATCTATATTATACATAATACAGCTTAGACTGAATATGATGAAAAGGTAAATAGATTATATTATATTGGTTAAGGAGATTACTTCAGACGCCATCTTAATCTAAAATATTATCTAGTAACATTAGAAAAATCAAATTAGCAATCTAAAAAGACTAGCTTCAATCTGCCTAAATACTCTACATAAATGAAAGCGGCAGTTTATTTGTAATAAAAAATATCAATTAAACTCTAGAATAAACTGCTAAACGAGTAGGTAACCCCCCATGCAGATGTTTAATATTATGTTCATAGGATAATAAAATATGGCGCGACAACACGTAGAGTTCACGGCGACGGGACTAGAAAATTAGTATAGATTAGTTTTACCAGAATTACTCATTCAATGCTTTCAGGAAATATGTATAATACCTGTCTACCTACCATTCTATAACAAATTATAACTAAGCTGATTCACAATATAATGAAATTACTTTTCAAAATCATCAACAAATTTACTTATGGCTAATCTCGAATTTTCTTGAAAAGTGTGTAGGTTAATATTATAACTTAGCTCTATACTCATATGTACATCTATGTAAAACTGAAGTTTTGTAAATTAATATGATAAAAAAGATCATGAAGGCATTTTTTCCGTGTTTATTCATTTGATTAACATGGTATTATTGCGATGGATATTGGCATTTCTATCTCACGAAGCGTTTCATGTTTTTCTCTAGAATTACATTAGGCGTTACGTTCTGTAACGGTCTCAGTACAATGTTTTGGCCTTTTAACGATAAAAATTATACTAATTCCTCAAAAGTTCCAAGTGAGTTAGATAAAAGACTGTCTGCATATAATGAATGTACCTACAGCTCGTCATTTTTGTGTTATTAAAAATAAATCACTGTCGTGGAAAGAGGTGACGCAATTGGCACAGAGACGCTCTGAATGGAGGAGGCTGGTTTCTGCCCTGTGCTCCCGAGAGGAGCGTTGAGGGCGATGAATGAATGAATGAATCACTAAGTAAATCTTAAATAATTGACAGGCTGCTTCTTTTCTTTTTCCGTAATGTAGATCATCGATCTGTTAATTCGGAAACTGTTGCCTCTTATGATGCTGAAGACCAGCTATCTTCCCATCTTTTTGGGCAGGGTCACTAATTGATGTTAATCTACCATTCCGTAAATATGTACTTCTTTTTGCACATACTTAATACATATATGGCGCAGTAGGTATATGTATTATACTGATATAATATAATATGTAAGTAATTTCGCTTGATAGATCTCACAACTAATGTGTTTTACGTACCTAAGTAAGTATGTGTATTGGGTATTGATTTCAGTGCATCGAGCTTACAACTTGTTTATCCATGAGGTCATTGCTCATCAGTGGTTGGTTTATACTATTGTAAATTATAGTATTCATGGATTGGATAATAACAGCTAGGCAGGCAGGTAGGTACCTACTCAATTTATTTGGGAAGCTAGCCAACACTTAAATTTCCACATCTAAGGCAATCTCTCTACACATCGTCATTATTTATCTATCTAGGAACTACCTATTATAAATATATTAAACAATGCCATTATACCGGACAGAGCTTATTTCAATACGATGCTATTATCCTAGTTCAAAACATAGATAATAAATGTAAATATAGTATAATTATATCATTCATTTCATTGTTACATTTTATTAGGTAAGTACCTACCAACCTATGTTAGTATGAAAATATTCATTTAGTACTATACGTAAAGTTCAAAGTCTTAAGTAATTAAATTAGAATGACTTCGATGTAAAATGTCTGTTGAAAAAAGTTTACAATAATTTATTATAGTAATTAGTGCAATTAATTTAAGTTTACAAAAAATTGTTCTAGTTAGTTATTATTTATTAAGCACAATTAATTTAAGCTGTTGTTTAACTTCTTTGTATGATTGTACTAGCCCAAATCGAATCGTTTGAAAACACCTTATTTGAAATTAAGTACCGTAAGATAATTATAAAGAAATATCTTCAGAACAAAAACAAGAAACATGCTCAGTAAAAATTGTCTTGCATAGTTTAATACATATATAAGCGGAATTCTTATTTATAACGTTGGAAAACATAATGAGGTTCACGAAAAGACATTTTAAAGTTACCGCCAGATGTCACTATTTCATGGTTGTTTTCAATGTTTTTTTTTATTTAGCATTGGGTTAACCAATTCCATCGGGAGTAAAGAATATTGATTTTATATTTTTTAGTTATGCTTAATTACTACCTATATGTTTTATATACATATTAATAATTTACTCTAAATAATATTTACAAAATAATATTCGCAATCTATGGTAGAAACATATTTATCTTGTCTATGATGATCCAAAGTCCACCACAAACATGTCAACGTCAAATTACCTAACTGTCAAAGTTCACCTGGGCAGCGTTCATAGAGTCGTCGAGTGATCACTCGACGACGCTCCAGCCGTTCACGCGCCCGGAGCGAGTCACCCGACGACTCGCACTTTCGCGTTCAGGATGTCGTCGGGCGTACAACCGAATTCATAGCAGGGTGATTATCGCTCTGACAGTTAACTTGACGTTTGAGTGATGATGGCTGTCAAAACAATTGCGAAGTTAATCGTAATTATGATGTATTCTTGTCGTATACAATTTTTCAAAATAGAAAATCATATTTTTTTAGTTAAAGATGTGAAATGGAAGAGAAATTAAAAAAGTTAGTGCAGATTTTTCAGATCGCGAATGAATTTTACGAAAATTGCGCCATTACAATGACATTTGGATCATAAAACGCTCAAAGTTGTTCACGATATCCGGGGTGACATTCGCCACTCACTGCAACTTCATGGTCGCTCAGGTCACTCGACGTCGAGCGATAATCATGCTATCGTGAACCCAGCCCTGTAGTGCGGTAGTTGTTTTATGTTTATTTGGTTTTCTATTGAAAAATAAAGTAAAAATGAGTACTAGAATTGAAGAATTGTGTGCTTCGTACAAAGCATGGGTGATTAGGAATCCTAATCTAGTGACCGATGTAGAAACAGTAACGAGATGGATTTCGTATTACCTGGCAGGTAAATTTAACAAATCTCCTGCAATTTCAGAGCTGATTTACTCCTTGTCCAATTTATTTGTGCTTTATAACGACACTTTGATACTGCGCTCCATGACTGTCAACAGAAAATGTGAGAAAAAAGATAAACTAAAGTATTTCATGACTATACTGCATTTCAGTGAAGTATTCATTGAAATGTCAGCTAGAGGAAAATGGGGAAATAAAGGCAAATGGTATGCTGCTACTGTGGTACAACTGATCAAATTCATTTCGAATTTGACGCTAGTGTACCATTACAAAGAGATTCCAGTCCAACATCCACCTATTCTCCCTTTGTCTAGGAAGAAA